>JAAAKG020139332.1:0-12392 GCA_010014905.2 Druon quercuslanigerum
TTATTAGACTGTGTCAGATAAGAAAAACTTTTTTTTTAAAATAAATATGCCTTAAAAGTTTCTTTGACACACCCCTTTCACATTTAAAATACATTGGAAAAAATTTAATTTAATTTTTTTTTGAACTATTTATTAGTAAACAATTTTTTTTAATGTTCGCTCGAATATTCTTACAGGAAATTAAATACTCTACGAAAAGTTGCGCTTTAAGAT
Source organism: Druon quercuslanigerum (assembly GCA_010014905.2). Taxonomy (NCBI): domain Eukaryota; kingdom Metazoa; phylum Arthropoda; class Insecta; order Hymenoptera; family Cynipidae; genus Druon; species Druon quercuslanigerum. Next base: position 214 of record JAAAKG020139332.1, read on the forward strand.
CTTTTTCGTTACAGTGCATAGAAGAAGAGGAAAAGCATTAAACAATCGAATATTGAGAATATTTTAGGCCCTACATCAAATTGGCCCCTATGTCAATTTTGGGTCCTATATGAATGTGGGACCACCGTCAGTTTTGGGCCCTATGTTAAAATGGGACTTAAATCAATTTATGGTCCTATGTCGATTTTGAGCTCTGTGTCAATTTTGGGCCCTATATTAATTTTTAGCTCTATCAAATTCCTATTTGGATTTTTAACCCTTTGTCGGTTTTGGGGAATATATTAATTTTAGGTCCTAAATCAAATTTGGTCCTACGCTAATTATTGGTCATACATCAATTTTGGATCCTATGTCGATTTGAGTTCTGCGTCGATTTTTCAACTTATTTCAATTTTGGGCCCAATAAAAAATTGGGCCCGGTGTCAATTTTGGATCCTATACTCATTTGTGATTTTATTTCAATTTTGGGCGCTAAGTCAGTTTTAGATCCTTTTTCGATTTTGGGTCATGTCGATTATGGGACCTATATTAATTTTTAGCTCTATCCAATTGGGCCCTGCGTCAATTATTGATCCTATATCAATTTTGGGTTCTATGCTAATTTTGGGTCCTATTTTGATTTTGGGCCCTTTGTAGGTTTTGGGGAGTTTATTCATTTGGGGTCCTATATCAAATTGGATCCTATGTCAATTAGACGCCCTATATCACTTTTGGATCCTATGCCGATTTTGGGACTTATGTTGATTGTGGACCCTATTTCAATCGTAGGCCCTATATTCAATTGGCTCTACATAAATTTTGGTTCCTATATGAATTTGTGACCCTACGTCAGTTTTGAGCCATATGTCAGTTTTGGGCCCTATATTAAATTGGGTCCTATATCAATTTAGGGCCCTATGTCGATTTTCGATCCTGTATGAAATTCGGTCCCATGTCGGCTTTTGGTCCTATGCCTGTTTTGGGTCCAATGTCGATGTTGGGCTCTATATCAGTTTTAGACCCTATATAAAATTGAGTCCTTTTATTTTTGTGCTTTTATTTCGATTTTGGGTCATATGTCCATTGTGGTTCCTACATTAATTTTTGGCGTCAATTATCGATCGTATATCAATTTTGGGTTCTATGCTAATTTTGGGTCCTAATTTAATTTTGGGCAGTTTGTAGGTTTTGGGGAGTATATTAATTTTGGGTCCTATATCAAATTGGATCCTATTTCAATTCTATACTATGTCGATTTGGGCCCTTTGTAGGTTTTGGGGAGTATATTCATTTTAGGCCCTATATCAAATAGGATCCTATGTCAATTAGACGCCCTATATTACTTTTGGATCCTATGCCGATTGTTGGTCTTGTGTCAATTGTGGGCCCTATTTATATTTTAGGCTCGATATCTAATTAGCTTTATATCAATTTTGGGTCCTATATGAATTTGTGACCCTACGTCAGATTTGAGCCATATGTCAGTTTTGGATCCAAATGTCGATTTTGGGCCCTTTATCAAATTGGGCCCTATATCAATTTAGGGTATTATGTCGATTTTGGATCCTATATCAAATTGTGTCCTATGTAGTTTTTGGGTCCTATGTCGATGTTGGGCTCTATATCAGTTTTAGGCCCTATATCAAATTGAATCCTTTATCTCAATTTTGAGTTTTATCTCAAATTGGGCCCAGTGCCAATCTTAGATCCTATACCCATTTGTGTTTTTATATAACTTTTGGGCCCAAAGTCAGTTTTGGATCCTATTTGGATTTTGGGTCCCATGTCTAATATTTGGCTTTATCAAATTGGGTCCTGCGTCAATTATTGATCCTATTTCAATTTTGGGTTCTTTGCCAATTTTGGGTCCTTTTTTGATTGTGGGCCCTATTTTGATTTTGGGCCCTTTGTAGGTTTTGGTTAGTATATTCATTTTTGGTCCTATATCAAATTGGATACTATGTCAATTCTATTCTATGTCGATTGTGGACCATATTTCAATGTTAGGCCCTATATCTAATTGGCTCTTTGCCAATTTTGGGAACTATTTTGATTTTGGGCCCTTTGTAGGTTTTAGGGGGTATATTCATTTTCGGTCCTATATCAAATTGGATCCTATGTCAATTAGAGGCCCTATATCACTTTTGGATCCTTTGCCCATTTTAGGCCTTATGTCGATTGTGGAACCTATTTCAATTTTAGGCCCTATATCTAATGGGCTCTGTGTCAATTTTGAGTCCTATATGAATTTGTGACCCTACGTCAGTTATGGGTCCTATGTCGCTTTTGGGGGCTATATCAAATTGGGCCCTATTTATATTTAGAGTCCTATGCCGATTTTGGATCCTATATGAAATTGGGTGCCATTTCGGTTTTGGGTCCTATGCCGCTTTTGGGCCATATATCAAATTGGGCGCTATTTCAATTTAAGGCCTTATGTATATTTTGGATCCTGTATGAAATTGGGTCCCATGTCAGTTTTGGGTCCTATGTCCATGTTGGGCCCCATATAAAATTGGGCCCCATTTCAATTTAGGGTCCTATGTCGATTTTGTATCCTATACGAAATTGGGTCCCATGTCGGTTTTGGGTCCTATGCCGCTTTTGGGCCATATATCAAATTGGGCGCTATTTCAATTTAAGGCCTTATGTATATTTTGGATCCTGTATGAAATTGGGTCCCATGTCAGTTTTGGGTCCTATGTCCATGTTGGGCCCCATATAAAATTGGGCCCCATTTCAATTTAGGGTGCTATGTCGATTTTGTATCCTATACGAAATTGGGTCCCATGTCGGTTTTGGGTCCTATGTCGATGCTGGGTCCTATATCAGTTTTGGGCCTGAGAAAGACTAAAAAGAGGAATAGAAGGGAATGGGGTAAAGAGTGTGAAGTCCCCACCTTTCATTCTTCTCGAGGAACATTCGGAGGAACGAGGATAATGCTTCTTGGCTGGAACGAAGTCTTGATCCGAGAAATATTCGCCAGCTGAACTTGTGGAGGGCCTAGCTCGTCCATTGTCTCTCCTCGATTTTCCTGATGATTCTCCAGATGTTCTGGACTTTGCATCTTTATCCCTTTTTCGATTACGAGGAACTCTCAATTCTCCGTCGCTTCCTCCAAAATCACTACTTTTACTCCCTAAACTTCCGCCTCGATTTTTTTTTCTATCGGAACTTCGATCTTTGCTCGACCTTCCTATTGGATTCTGACCGGAGTTCCTTGAAGATCTTTGTCCGCTATACACTTTGGGTATTCGTCCTTGAGAATCAAGGTCAACTTCTAATTCGAATTTTTCTCCTTTAACAAAAAATAGATTCATTCAATAATTTTAAATTCAATTTCTTGGATCCCAGGGTCAGTACAGACTATTTATTTATTATTTTTTTAATATTTAAAAATAGCCATAATATTTAAAAATAGGGATAAAATACGAATAAAATATTACTTTTTAAACATCACCCCATAAGTTTTTTTTACATGCTCCCGAAAAAAAACCCAGAAGTGAAAAAAGGGTTTTGAAAGTTTGTGGCGCTTATTATGAGTTTTTGCAATTTTTAAAAAAAGAAAATTGTTTTTTGGAATATAAAATCCTACTTTATACTGATAATTAGATGTTTGCATGAATTGTTTAAGGAATTTATTATTGTTTTTAGCAATTTTTTCTTAAAATACAAAAGGAAAGTCACCGTTTTTTCTCAGAAATTTTCCACTTTTTCTGCGTTTTTTAATTAACGAACAAACATAAATAATTAATTAAAAAACATAATTGCCCAAACAATTTATTATTATTCTTAATATTATTGTCTTTGGATAATGCTAGAAATTGAGGTTTTTTCTGAAATTTTTAACTATTTGTCTGTTTTTTACTTGAAGAGGTTTAATAATTATTTAAGTAAAGCAAAAATAATTAAAAAAAATTATTATTGTTATTAACTATCTTGATCTATACTAATGCCAAATAGTTACAGTTTTTTTGAAACTTTTAACTTTTTCTCCACTTTTGACTTGGATCGCATTAATATTTAATTTAATACAGAAAATGTATTTGTTTAAAAAAATATTATTGTTTATAGCTATCTTTTTCTATATTATACTAGATCGTTACGGTTTTTTCTGAATTTTTTATTATTTTGTCCAATTTTCAATTAGAATAAAGAAATAAATTACTAAGGTTAACAAAAATAATAATTGAAACCATGTATTATTATTGTTACTAATATTATATTTTCTAATGGTAGAAAGTTGCGGTTTTTTCTTAAATTTTTAAATATTTGCCTATTTTTCATTTGAAATGACTTATAAATTAATTGATTTAAACAAAAATAATTATTAAATGAATTCTTATCAGTAATAACTATCCTTATCGATATTAATGACATAAAGTTGCGTTTTTTAACAATGTTTAACTTTTTGTCTACTTTTGATTTGGAGAGATTTAATATTTAATTTAATACAGCAAAAACATTTGTTAACAAAATTATTATTATTTATATTTTTTTGTTCTATATTATTACTAGATAGTTGCGATTTTTTCATAATTTTAAACTTTTTTTCAATCAATGAAGCAGATAAATATAAACAATCATAATTTGTTTAAATAATTATTTTTGCTACATTTAATACATTTGTAGTTGTAAATTTCTTAAAAAGCCGCAACTTTCTAGCATTAATTAAATGGAATAATAATAATAATAATAATAATATTAAATTGTTAAAACAATTATATTTCTTTATGAAAATTTTTTATTTTTATTGAGATACTTAATTTTCTACCAAGATAGAATCTTTTTTAATAAAATACATGAAGTGCCCGCTCAAAAATATAAATTTTAAGTTCAAAAAAATAACTTTTAACAAAAAACACAAATTGTTAATTAAAAAATTGAATTTTCTACAAAAAATACGAATTTTCAATCAAATAGTTAAGTTATTAACTCGAAATGATTAATTTTGAACCACTAATGAATTAATTAAACATTTGGTCAAAACAATTATTTTTCAACAAAAATAAATTATTTTTAAACTAAGAAATGAAATTTTTCAAAAAAGTAGAATTTTTACACAAGAAAAATTTTTCAGGCAGTAATAAAAATAAAATTTTTTTCTTAAGTGGTAAGTTTAGACAAAAAAGGTTTATTCTTAACCGAAGTTTTAATTTTTGACTAAAATGAGGAATTATCAAGCAGAAAAGAAACCACATTTTTAATCAAATAGTTGAATTGTTAATTTAAAAAGATAAATTGTCAACCTAAAATATAACAGTTTAAATTTTTAGTTACAAAAATTATGTTTTAAATAAATAAGATGAATTTTCGATAAAATAAATAAATTTTCAACTAAAAATAACTAAAATTCAACAAAAAGTTCCACTATCCACCAAAGAAATAAATTCTGAACAAAAAAAATTAAATTAAACCATGAATAACAATATTCTACTACAATTTATTTAATTTAATAAAAAAATAATCTATTCTAATTTATTAATAACCTTTAAAACTAGTTTGGAAAAAATTGAAATTATTTACTTGTAATTCAAAAAATTTAATTTAAATGCTTAATTAACTTCATTTGGGATGGGATGGATAATTTTTACTTTGTATTTTTAAAATCTTTTAATTTTGTTATAAAATTTAAATCAATAATTAACCTTTTATACAAATGTTAGAAAAAATTAAAACGTATGCATATATAATTTTGAAAATTAATTGATTAAATAAAAAATATTATGATAAAATTAATATAAAAACAATATAATATAAAATAATATCAAATAATAATATAAAAAATATAAAATTAAATCATTATAATTGATTATAATAATTATAATAATTTTTAGTATAAAAATTCTACTCAACATTCAATTACATATCCTTAAAGTAAATAATTTGACATTGTGAGAAGAATTATTCAGTTAATAATATTTAATAATCACTTCACAATGTTGACATAATTAAATAATGATTTTTTTTTTAATTTTAACAAAAACCCAATTTTGTTTTAAATTTGAAATTTTTTTCCCTACATTTTTTTATTAATAAGCTTTTATTATTATTATTTATTATTTGAATTTAATTTTCAAAATTATATATACATACGTTTTAATTTTTTCTAAATCCCATGAAATGAGTATTTAAATTGAATTTTTAAAATTACAAGTAAATAGTTTCATTTTTTTCGAAATTAGTTTTAAAAGTTATTAATAAATTCAAGAAATTTAAAGAAAATATAATTTAAAAATTATAGAATGTTTCAATGAAAATGATTGTTTAATGCTTTTTATGTTTTCAACTAATTAACTCTTAATTTATAGTATAAAAACTTGTAGTTTTTGGAATGAGTTAAAATTTTTTTTGATAAATCAATTTTTAAGAAATAAAAGCTCAAATTTAAAGAAAAAAATAAGTAAAGATTATTTGAATACTTCAGTGAAAATAATATTTAAATGCTTCTCATATTGTGAAATAATTAATTAATTATTAGCTAAAAATTTTTTTCAAAATGTAAATTAAATAAAGATTAAAAATTAGTTTCTTAAAATTAGGTGACATAAATATATTTTCTATAAAATAGTACAATTTTCTAAAACAAGAATATGTATTTTCACCAAAAAAGGTAATTTTTAATCAAAATGTATAATTTTTTCCCAAAAACTTTCATTTTTAACTGAAAAAATTAATTTTTAAACAAATAGTTGAATTTGTAACCAAAAGGATAATGCATAAAAAAATAAATGAATTAATTAATAGATAATTTTGTGATATAAAATAGAAACGTTAAAGTTGAAAGTTTGAAAAATTAATTTTCAACCAATTAGTTATATTTTTTAACTAAACAGATGAATTTTTAAATAAAAAGATTGAACTCCTCCTGAAAATTTTCAAATTTTGAACTACATAGCAAAATGTTTAACTGTAAAAGATCAGTTTTCAACAAAATATGAAATAGTTAAATCTTCAGTTAAGAAAAATTAACTTTTAACAACAAAAAAAGATTTTACAAAAAAATAGTTAAATTTACGACCAAAAAGAAATAAATTTTAATCCAAAAAGATGAATAATCAAAATAATTACATGAATTTTTACCAATATAGTTAAAATTTTAACAAACAAAACTTTTTTTAACCTAAATAATGGATCTTAAAAAAAGAAAAGAATTTTTAACTAAAATTGTTGATTTTTTAACAAAATAGTTTCGTTTTTAACAGAGAAAAATTTAATTTTATCAAGGATATTAATATTCAACAAAAAAGACGATTTTTCTACAAAAAAATTTAACATTTTAGATAAATTGTCAAAACCGTCAGTTTCAAAAATTAATTATTACATAAAAAAGATAGTTTACAAAATAGTGCAATTAAAAAAAAAAGATTTTCATGTTAAACGAGAGATCGTTGAATTAAACAATAACTTTAAACAAAAATATTAATTTTCAACAAAAAAGTTATTGTTTAAACAAATAATTGAATTTTGGACCAAAATGGTTCAATTTTCAACTAAAAACGACAAATTTTCAAAGAAATAATAACGTTTTTAACAAAATAATAAGATTTTTAACCAAAAGATAACATATAGCAACCCCGTAATAGTTGAAATTTTACCAGAATAAAAATCTTCCGGAGTTTGTTCTTCAACGAAAATCATATCATTTCGAAATTTTTCTTCCTCGTCTCGATTTTTTCTTGTATGGGAATTTTGATCTTTGCGAAATTTTCCTGATAGATTGTGTCCAGAATTTCTTAAAAATTTTCCTCTACTACCAGGAATTTTTAATTTTCCAGGACTTTTTAATATTTCTTCTTGAGAATCTTCGTCTGATTTTAATCCGTATTTTTCTCCTTAAATAATTAAAAACTGTTTGTTTATAAATTGATCTTGAATAAAAAAATAGTAATTTACACTTTCAAAAGAAGAGACAAATTTTTAATCTAATAGTTGTATTTTTAACCAAAAATATGAATTGTTAATCAAGAAGCCTAAATTTCTACCAAGGTAAATACATTTTTAACAAAGTACCTTAAATTTCCAATTAAAAAATATTTTAAGTTACTTAAATTTCATTTCTCACAAAAAAACGGATTTTAATCAAAATTAGTTATAAAAAATCAAATTTGAAACCAAAAATAATTATTTTCTAACAAAAATACGAACTTTCAACAAAAAAATTAAGTTTTTAACTTAAAATGATAAATTTCGAACCACAAATGGAATAAATAAATTTTTATTTAAAACTAAGAAAGACTTTTTGATCAATAAAGAAAAAGAATTTGATTCCAAATATTAAATTTTCTTTGAAATATTTGAGTTTTCATTTCGAAAATTTAAATTTTTGACAAAAATAATAATAACATTTAGTTTTAATTGAAAACATACAATTGACAAACTTAGAGAAAAAAAAATACATTTTTAACAAAACAGTTAAATTAGAAAAAAATATTTAAATTAAAATAAATTTTTAGGATAGAAAATTAATTTACAACCAAATAAAACGAATTTTAAACAAAAATGTTAGTTTTGAACCAAACAGATGAATTTTCATCAAAGAAAATTAAATTTCTACAAAAAAAAAGAATTTTAAACAAATAGTTGTATTTTCTACCAAAAATATGGATTTTCAATTAAAAATATTAATTTTTTACCAAGAATAAAATGGTCAAGAGTTTAAATAAAAAATTAACCAAAAATAAAATAATTAAATTTTTATTGAAGACAAGTAATTAAAAAAAAGAGAGTTCTTAATAAAAATTGAATACAGCTAAATTAAAACAAAAAAGATCTTTTAACAAATCGAAGAAATTAATGAAATAAAGAAATGAATGAACTTTCATCCAAGAAAAATAAATTTCTAAAAAAAAAATAATTTAAATGAAATAGTAGTATTTTCAATCAAAAAAATGGATTTTCAATTAAATGTATTAATTTTTGACCAAGGCAAATACATTTTTAACAAAGTACCTTGAGTTTTCATTTTTTTTAAAATATTTTAAGTAACTTAAATTTACTTTCTAAGGAGACTTTTTGATCAATAAAGCAAAAGAATTTGATTCCAAATATTAAATTTTCTTCGAAATAATTGAGCTTTCAATTCGAAAATTTAAATTTTTGACCAAAATAATAATAACATTCAATTTTATTAAAAAAACATACAATTGTTAAAGTTGACAAAAAAACGTTAATTCTTAACCGAAAAAATAAATTTCTGACTAATATGAGGAGTCTTGATCCGAAAAAAATATATTTTTGACCAAACAGTTAAATTAGAAAAAAATATTGAAGTTAAAATAAATTTCTAGGAAAGAAAATTAATTTACAACCAAATAAAATGAATTTTGAACAAAAAAGTGAAATTCTTAACCAAACAGATAAATATTTACCCAGAAAAATTAAATTTCTACAAAAAAAAAGAATTTTAAACAAATAGTTGCATTTTCAATCATAAAGATGGATTTTCAATTAAAAATATTAATTTTCGATCAGGAACAATGTGATCAAGTGCTTAAATAAAAATATAACCAAAAATGAAATTATTGAATTTTTAATAAAGACATGGAATTTAAAAAAAGAGAATTCTTAACAAAAATTTAAACAATTGATATTTTCACAAAAAATGATCTTCGTACAGCTAAATTAAAACAAAAAAGATTTTTTTTTGAAGAAATAGTTAATTTTTTAAGCAAACAGAAGAATTTTAAATCAAATATTGGAATTTTCAATAAAAAATAGTAATTTTTAACAAAACATGGAATAGTTAAACTTTCAGGTTAACAAAATTAATTTCCAATTTAAAAAACAAAATTCCAACCAAATCGCTGGTTTTTTTAACCAAATAAATTATTTTTCATCCTAAAAGATAAATTGTCAACCGACGCGACTAATTTTCTACAAAAAAGATGATTTTTCAAAAAATTACTTAAATTTTTAAATAAACAGAAAAAGCGAAATTTCTAGAAAATAGTTAGTTTTTTAAGCAAAAGGATTATTTTTCAACTAAAAAATACTAATTTAAAAAGAAAAATAATTTTCAACAAGCTAGTTGAAGTTTAATTTTTATGTCAAAAAGACGAATTTTTCTACAAAACAGCTGAATTTTTTAAATGAAAATATGAATTTTCAACAAAAATGTTATTTTTACAGTAAATGAATGATTTTTTTACCAAACTAGTAGATTTTTCAATTTAAAAGGACGATTTTTCCAATAAATAATAACTTTTTCAACCATTTTTACCAGAATAAAAATCTGCTAAAGTTGGTTCTTCAACCAGAATAATATTCGAATTTCGATCTTTGCTAGATCTTTCTGATAAAATGTGTCCGGAATTCCTTGAAGATTTTCCTCCACTGCCAGGAATTTTTAATTCTCGAGGTCCTTTTGATATTTCTTCTTCAGAATCATGGTTTGATTTGAAGATATATTTTTCTCCTTGAACAATAAAAAAATGTTTTTTTTCAAAATTAATATTAAATAAGACAAAAATAGTCAAAGATAGTAAATTGGACTTTTAACAGAATAAATCCTTTTTTAATCAAATAGTTGCATTTTGAATCAAAAAAATGTATTGTTTGTTTCTAAATTTATCTTAAATAAAAAACTAGTAATTTACACTTTCAACAGAATAGACGAATTTTTAATCAAATGGTTGTATTTTTAACCAAAATGATACAAGCCAGGCGTGTGGGTTGTTGTTAACCCGACTTGATCTGTGCTTGGTAGTTGAATGGTGTTGAATGTAGAGAGCCCTTGTAGCGCCTGGCCGAGCGCTGGCTGCGTCGACTGCTAGGCTGAGCCCTCCTGCCTCCTGGCAGTGGCTATGGCCACCGGCTGTTGCTGGACTGCGTGGTGGAGGTGGCCCTGGATCACGTGACCGAAGTCGGCGATGTTTTTTTTCTTTTTTTCAGGGAAGAAGTCCCGTCGTCATACTGAACCTGGCCCGGAGGAAGGATTGAACCTAGTAGTGTAGGTCACGTCGGGAGTCACCCAAGCAAGCTCGTTTCGGGGGAGGTGGTATGGGAGATCGGAGGAGCTCGTACTCGCCTATGATTACGACCTTATCGTCACTCTCCTCCACGCAAACGCGCTTGAGGGGTGAAGGATTGTTGGGAGTGGTTGAGGGAGAAGAAGAATAGCGAGGAGGAAGAGGAACTCTGGCGTGAGGAGGGAGAAGGATGATAGACCGTATCACGGCCTTGGAGAGGGAGTGGAGAGAGGTGCGCTGGAAGCGCGGAAGTCCTCCAGCTGTTGACCGGCCTGCAGCTGGATTGCGTCCCTGAGCTTTGCGATAGCTCGGCGTACACGGGTACGTTTACCGGGGCGGGAGCACTTCCGTTTTCCAGGCATGAAAGGGTTAGGATCGGAGGGTGAAAAGGTAGTGCCGAGCCGGAGCCGTAAGAGGGGCGTACCGCACTCTAGAAAAGAAAAGGCGTCGAGTCGGTTCCGTAAAGGGCTTACCGCGCTCTAGAAAAAATGAGAGAGAGAGAAAAGGAAGGCGAGCCGGGTGCCACGGAAGGCTTACCGCACTCTTGAAAAGAGCGAGAAAATATCCCGTAAACCAGGATGAAAGAGAGAGAGAGAGAGAGAACGAGAGCGAGAGAGAGAGAGAGAGGAAGATGGTAGAGGTAAAACAAAATAAGAAGGCTGGAATTAGGTTTGAATTCGATTGCACTTTACTCTCAAAAATATGGTACAAGTACCGAAAGCGTTGGCGTCTCGTAATTGACTTTTGTGCACTGAACGAGAAAACCGTAGGCGACGCATACCCCCTCCCCAACATCAATGAAATTTTTTACCATCTCGGAGGAGCAAAGTATTTTTCAGTATTTGACTTGACTTCCGGGTTTCACCAAATACCGTTGAATCCGGACGACAAGCAAAAAACTGCTTTTTCCACCGATATTAGGCATTACGTTTTTCATCGTATGCCGTTCGGTTTAAAGGGCGCTCCAGCTACCTTCCAAAGGTTGATGGATCGCGTTTTGACCGGGCTACAGGGGACGGAGTTATTCGTTTATATAGACGATATTGTCGTTTATGCGTCCATCTTAGACGCACACGATCAAAAAATTTACCGTCTTTTTACGTGACTTTGGAAAGCAGAACTACATTTGCAACCCGAGAAATGTATGTTTCTCGCCACAGAAGTCGCGTATCTGGGACATGTTGTCTCAGAAAAAGGCGTGTGTCCTAACCCCCAAAAAATCGAAGCAGT
>JAAAKG020139333.1:0-34734 GCA_010014905.2 Druon quercuslanigerum
TTCCATTTTTTTCATTTTACGTTTATCTTTTAAAACTACATTTTACACTCCCATCAGACCCGACACTACGCTTTTGCAAACTTTGACCCTCCCCCCCTTCTCCAATTTTGGTTTAAATGTCATCATTTTGAGACCCACCCAAGAAAATCTAACAAAATAAAAAAAAGGAAAATAAAAATATTATTCCCAACTACGCACCATATGAAAAAAGTCAATTCTAGAAAAATGTTTGATTTTTGAATGCCCTACAAGAATATTATAAAAACGTTTTGAATTTTCTTGAAATAACGAAAATTCAAATTTTGCCTGCATACAAAATAATGAAAAATCAAATATTCAATTTTGCAACTAAAATATGCAAAATACGAGAAATGATGAGTCGAAAAAATTTATGGGATCAAAAAAAAAAAATAAATATTTGTTATTGCTCACTTTTTGATCAGACGCGTACTTTTTATTTTATTTGTAAATAACAACATTGAAAAAAAAATTAAAAGTTTCAGACAAACGCCTCAAGGCACACAAAAAAAATTAATTCATAAAACTTGGTCACCAAAAAAGGATATACATATTCTTTATTTATAATTTCTAGAAAGGACGATTAAATTTTCTTCCAATTGTAAAAAATGAGATTAAAAATGAAAACTGAATTCTTGAGAAAGCGACACAAGTTGAAATAAAATGTCCAGAAACAATTTTTTTTTCTTTGTAGCAAAGTATTTCCTTTTTTATACAGAACACATCTGCTTCCTATAAAAATATTATTGAGGATCAAATAAAATAAACTTAGTTTATTTGAGGCTATATTGTTAAACTGCTATAAACAGACTATGTATTTAAATAGTATAAATTTTTTTTTAGACTTCATTTTGCACTAATTCAAATAGAGTTTCGAAATTTTCAAAATAATAATAGTGACCAATTTGGTCACTATTATTTAATTCTAATCACATAAGTAACATATGCCTCGAGTTTGTCCTTGTGAGATTATTTGTATTTCATAATTCAGACTAAATATTAAAATGTTTGTTCAAACTATTGCTTATATATTTTCTAAAGTGTATGATAAGATAAAAAAATTATTTTGATTCATGTATACTTGAAAATAATGCCTGAGATAATATTCTCATAGACTAGCCTATTGTACAGAAAATTATTTAAATACATTTGAAAAATAATTTTTTCAATGATGTTAGACTACATTAATGTCATTCACTAAGCATTTATAGCCAAACAAAAAATTATAATTATTTACTTTTAAAGAAATTGAGCACCAACAAAAATTTAATCTCTGCCACTTTTGACGGATTTTCAGTTTCAAAATTTCCTTATTCTATATTTAAATTTTACCAGAGTTTTAGTTTTTAAAATATTTTTTATGGGTTTTCGTTAAATAATAATAAACCTGTAGAAATTTTATAAAATTTCGATAGAGCTAGAAAAGTTTTAGTGGCATTCATCAATCAATATGCGAATCTGTATTGATATGAAAAGACAAAAAACATTATTAGACATTATTATTTCAAATTGGTACCTAAAATTTTCTTTTATTTTAAAGCCATGAAAAGATTTTCAGATATTTTTACTGATTTAAAGAGATTTTCAGTTCGAAATTTTAAATATTTTAAGGGATTTCAGATTATGAAATGAATATTATATGATTTCAAAGAATTCCAGAAGATGTAAAAGGGTTTCAAAGTTGCAAAAAAAAATTTTAAGGAGTTTCAAATAATTCAAAATTTTTTATTGTTTTTAGGAAGTTAACATTATTTTCACCGATTTAAATTGCGATTTTTGGCGCATTTCATTCAAAAAAATGGTTATTTGCCAAATTCTGATGAATTTTTTCAAAATATAAATAAATTATTATATTCACCAATAGAATTAAGAATAACTGCCAATGGTAAAAGAAGAGTGGAATGGATCTTCATATTTGCAGAATAAGGAAAGACTAATTTAGGTATTAACAATGAATCTGTTAAACAGTCTACCCAATTATTTTTATGGTACTGTCTTGCAACACTTATTCCATGCTATTACTCTTATCTAATTTTCGGTATGTGCCTCGAATTTGTCCTGGTAAGATGTTTGTACTTGAATTATTAGTAATTAACGAAATATTATTGCATTAACAATATGTATTTTGTGAAAAAACCGATTATTTTTTATGATGCATCTAAAGAAATCAATAAAAAATAATTTAAATAATACTAATTCTAATTTTCTCTCACAAAGTTTCTAATTGACATTTAAATTCTTAATATAGATATCTCAGTATTACCTCAAGATCATAAAATGTACTTTTTAATGTATGTGATTTATAGTTCATTTGAAATTAAAAAGTTTTTATTTTTTATTTTCTATTTTGTTTCTGTATTGAAAGTGGAAACATTTGTATTGCAGATTTTGATTTAGTTTGCAGGGTGGATATTTTTTTCTGAATTAAAGAAGAATTTTTTTATTTTAAACTTCGTTAATAATGTAACATAAACTTAATTGTAATAACTAGTATCTATGTTTATGTCGTGCAGAATTAGTAATTAACAGTTCTTTATAAATGTCAAAATTTATGTATCGAAAATGTACATTTCACCATTTACCCTTCAAACAAAATTTATATTCCTGTAAATTCTAGAAATTGGTGAATTTACCATAATGTTACTTCTACTAAGTAGCAGATACAGAAGCACTCTAGATTTTTAATTAATTGTACGCGGCACTTTAAACTGAAAGCAACTTGACAATTCAGGGCAATTGATTTTTTCACTTAGGAGCCGTTTATAAACGTCGTGACACGCTGGGGAGGGAGGGGTCGCTTTTGTCGCGTTTTTCACAGTGGTAGAGGGTTTTTTTTGCTAAAGTCACGTGAAATACCTAATTTTGTTCGTATTTTACATCAAAAGTACCTCTTGGTTGAGTTCACGAAAAAATATACCGAATTTTGATTTTCTTTTTTCAAATATCGCGCGGTTTGGATCTACTGATGCTTCGAGCTTTGGCAGCATTCATATCCAAAATGAAGGCAGCGCATCCTGAAAAAAGCTTGCTGATTTGCAAAAAGTTACATAAGAATTTTGAAGTGAACACAAAAACGAGGAAAATTTTGAAGCTGCGATGAAAATGAAGTTGCAAGACTTGTCAAGTTGGATTTTGAAAAATAAAAGTCAAATGATGTTCTTTTGTAGCAAAGTAAATTGCCTAAATTTCTACGTGTAACATTTATAGGTATACCACGAACATCCTATTCTTGTACGTAGGCTTCATCAAAGAAAATTAATAAATAATCGAAGGAGCAAGACATTAGTTTATCAAAAGAACCCGAGAAATATTTTTCATCCTCACATTCGACATCCACTTCCAGTGAAAATTGTAGTAAAGACAATCCTAAGCCTGTGCTCCCTGTCCCTGATGTAAGTAATTCAATGAAATCCTAATCATTTTTTAGCAATAAAAAAAAACTTATTTTTGTAAAGTCGATTTAACACTTTTTTGCAAGATATTTGTTTTTTTATAGGATGAAAAAGAAAGTGAAAAAATCAGAATTTTTAACATAAAAAAGAGCTAACCGTCTTGAAAAAATCATTGGAAAAAAAGCGAGAAAGTACGGAGAGGAACAAAATTTACAGGGCGTAAAAAAGCGATTAAATTAGCATGTTCTTAAAATCCTCAACTATCAAAAAAGATTAAACTGCGTTACAAAGGTGGTCGTCCAGGACTCGAAGAGAAACAGCCCCAATTGCTGAAAACTATCGATCACATATGTACACATTGCTCTTCAGCAGACGGAAAACTTCGAAGTGATAAAATCCGTTGCATTAAGTCATTGTGAGAATTGACTGAAGCTTTATAAAACGATTTCGGATTCAAAATCAGTAGAAAAGCTGCATATTTGCGTTTTCATCCTCGCAGAAGTTATTTAATCCAAGAAAAAAAACATATAATGACTAAGCCCATCAAACTTGCCAAACCACAAGCAGATTTTCATAGAAATAGCGTTGATGCCAGGATGGCAATGCACGTCTACGCATTGGCATAACCGGTGATAATTTTTTAATTTTATTGAACTTGATTGGTTTTGTTTGAATTGCTCACAAACAAAGTCCTCTGTTGATGCATGTTGAGTATCCTATCCGGCTTCCGGATCTGGACTGGGTCAACGCGCCGTCGCGAAAACTTATTCCTTCTGTATACGCCGGAATCCTGATTAAGGAAAATATAGTAGGTGTTTGAGATGCTGTAGGATATTCTGGTAACACATACATTCTTATACGTTCACGGAAACATGCTTCGTCTAGTGCATTTTAATACGCTTTTGACATTGAAAATTTTTTGAAATTACCAGAGTTTGACAAAATTCTGAAGAATACACGTGGCGTCTTTAAACCCGTTTGGATTATCACTGTAGATGGCGGCCTGATCAAATTTCGCGTTATGTAAAAGAGATTGCAACAGGAATTTAACATTTTTTGACAAATATCTTGGATGCTTTTTTTGCTGCATGTAATGTACCAGGCGAAATTGCTTTCAATAGAGTTAATAGACGAGTGACTCCATTTAGCATAGAATTAACTGGAGTCATACTTCCAAGTTAGCATTACTGGACGTATCTCAAAAATAGTAAAAAAACGATTGATGACAAGAAAGAAAAAGACAACTTTGCAAATGGTGACGAGACTCTGGCTGAAATATGGTCAAATAATTTAATTAATGGATTCGATGTTGTAAGTGAGTACGTTTGCCCCGAAAATTCTAAACTGGAAGAACTATATCTTGCAAAGAAGGATAAAAAATGGGAGGAACAACATCTTCGCACGAGTCAATACTTTGTACAAATAACTAAATGTTTAGATAAAAAATGTTCTTCTGATGCACGCAGCTCCTTGTTAAAGATGTTTAAGGATCGTTTTCTGCCTCCACCGTGCAGGATTTCTCAAATTGATGCTGGACTTGAAATATCTGAAGACAACAGGAAATTTCAAACTCTTTGCGTCTGCCCAAATATTCAAAAGTACCACGTGTAACAAGAAATGCTTGTTTGAACAAATTAGAGAAACACAACAAATCCTGTGGATAACAAACTTTATTTCCAAAAATGTGGACCTTTAATAGTAGCAGCTAAACGTCAAAGAGACTTACCGTTTTTTATCATTGAAAATGAGAACAAAGAAACATGGGAATGGATCGATGGAGATGTAGTTGAAAAAAACAGCATTCAAATTTCGGTGAAAGAAGTAGTTCAGCATGCTTCCTTGATAACGATAGAAAAATCATCTGGACACTCCGTGGATTTAAATTTTGAAATTGTTTCTTGTTTATCTATTTTGTGAAGCTTTTTTTGTGCGATGGTGTGGATTAAAAAAAAATATAAAGTTGAAGAACAAAAGTGTGATAATAATTTTTTGGAAGTTAGGGGGGGGTCACTTATCACGCGCCATTGAGGCGGGGTTTAACGATTTCTCATAGATTGTCAAAAAGGGGGGGGGGGTCAATTTTTTGAGTAATTTGCGTCACGTGGTTCCTCAGTATTTTGACACTGAATGCTTGAAGCAATACAAGATATCTCTCCTGTATGATTAATATGTTGAATATTTCGCAAAGATTTTTATAATCTGATCTCCTAGGTTGATAGGCCCATCCTTTTTGAAAGTGAGCACTTCCAAGAAAAGTTTTTTAATTTTTTTAATGTCATTATTTATATTTTTTTATTTGAGGAGAGCCGGTTGCTATTGCAGATTCCACTTTTAATCTTAAAAACGCATTTAATAGAGTGTTTGTGGTATCATTATTTTTCGAACTTTTATATGATCTTTGTATGAAGCCTAAACCTCTATTTGCAGAGTTAATAATATATTCCAAGTAGTTTAGAAAATGAAGTCATGGATCAATTTTAACAGTTTTATGGTTCGCTTGGAAAATTCTTATTATTCATATATATCTTCGAGTTCTCTTCTAAACATAATTGCATTCTGCTTTTTCGAATATAACATTACTTGACGTTTCTCTATATCAATGCTTAAACCTTTTCTCTCACACCACTTTAGGAACACCACTGATTTGATCTGCAGTTTTAAACATTCTCGAATAGAGATTCATTTCAAGTAAAATTTTTTTTAACAGCAAATATGATTAAATTAGCTGTTGAGGAGTTTCCTTCATCATTAAAAAAAGACTGGTTACATAACCGTTCCTATATTTGGACTTTGCAGGGCTTATGATGCAGGTTTAAATGGATTAGAGATATTGCCACCGACTCATACGAAATGCTTTCTACCTTGCAGAAAATCTTTATGTATCAAGATTACATTTTCCGGCAGGTCTGTCGACTGAAGTTTCTCTAACGTAATGTTTTGGGAAAGCTTATCAATGCATTTTGCTGCATCAATATATATGATGTCTAACTGACTATCAGAGTTTAGGAATTTTAATACGAATTGAAAAAAATGGTTAAGTTAGCATTCGTAGAACAGCCCTTGATGGAGCCATATTGACGTTTCACAAAATGTGACCTTATTGAAGATGTAATAAAGTCTGCTAGAAAATTTTGGAGAACTTTGCGAAAATTATTTGTAATAGAAATAGGTATCTAGTTTATTATCTGAGCTTTTTGTCAGTTTTATAAATCACGCAAACTCTAGACTTTTTCTATTTTGGATAAGTACCATTTTCAATAGGTAAATTGTAGATATAAGACAACGGCTCTACCAAAGTGTCCTCACATATCTTTACTAGAAAGCTTGTAATAAGATCAGCACCTGACGTTAATTTATTATTTCAGTTCACTACCCATGTGGTTCGATATCTGAACTTCAGACATAATAGGTTCCTCATGGGTGGAGTCGGTTGTTTCATACAAGCGATTGTAATATAAAGCAAATTAATTTACAATGTGTTCCTAGATTCCTTTCGTAGGTTACCAAACCATGGAACAACATTTTTTTGCTCTTTTATTGGCACTTTTTCGCCCTTACAGTTCAGCAGCATATTCTCTCTTAAAGTCTTTTATTTTCGAAAGAAGTGTGGATAAAGCTCTTAACTGCAATTGAAACCTGCTATTTTTAATCTCTGCTTTTAAGTATTTTTTTGTTTTTATCCAGGAGCTCCTTGAATTCCGCTATTTGGAGCTTTGTATGGTCCGCTCTTATTAGAATACCTATCGATAAAGTTGATAGTGTTTTTGTGCGATTTGAGTTACAAACTTTTTGATAAGCATCATTGCTGCTTCTTCCGAGAGGAACATCACTTTCATGGGTCCCGGGCTGAACTTCACCTGCTGAATTTAAACCAGTCAATAAACTTTTACAAATTCAGGAGTGTCATCAAGGAGATTGCATACAATTTTAGTGACACAGCTTTGAGATTATATTCGAGATCTTCTTTAGTTTTGCCTACTACTTCAGCATGCTTGCAGATCCAAAAATCATTGCGTTATTTTTTATCGACTTTCTGTTACTGGATTCTTTTGTGGCATTCCATATAATAGTGTTACCTCGTCTGTCGATAAAGGTTGGCTCTGCCTTGAGCTGGCTTTGTTGGATTTCATTTATAGATGTCTTTTTGCTATAACTTCAACTGAGTAAATTTCTACCCTTAGTTGTTTCTGTACTTCACAAAGGCATCTTTAATTTATAGATGATAAACTTTAGTGTTAAAAAGAAAAGTAAATGATAATGATCATAAAAATAATAGAATGACCTTTAATTCAGATTGCAGGCCTTGCTTTAGAGAAATGTGATGCTTTACAATTATCCCATCCAGATCCTCCCTGGTAAAGAGAGTTAGAGATTTTGATCTAGGACAGCATAATTTAGTATATACTGCTTGTTATAGGTTTTCCCCCTGATTAACGCAAGCCCGGATAACAAAAACTACTGATCTTTTATTTGCTATTACGTTAATTGCTAAGGTATTAATACAAATTCGTCAACGTCTCCTATCATCCTTGAGTGTTTCTTTGGGTAGCATGTAACACAGGTGTGACTACCGATATTTACATGAAACGGCTGACTCTGAGTGGTTGCATGCCTACGCGTTAAATTCCTATTAAATTGGGCACCCGTTTCACAGATACTCTACTACTTCTTTAGAAAAGATTGATGCAAAAACCGATTTTAAATTATAGAACATGTTTGTTATGAGACTCCGATTATGATGACTGACTTAAGGTAGCAAAACATAATCAATTCTAAGTAAACGAAAAGAACATTAAGCAGATTATATATTTATATCTTACTAAGAAGAGCAAGTGCTAGCAAGGGTTCAATGCAACTGCACATTTCTAAATGAAATAAACTTTTACATGATTGATACAAAAATCCAGGACTTGCAGATAAGACACCGTAGCAAGTAAGCGCATAAGCCTAATCGTCTTGAGACCTACACTCCATTTTACAATTAGGTTTACAGTCTTCGATAGAATCCATGTCAACGTTATGCATTTTATTCGAAAATGTATTCTGATTAGATATTGGGAACCAACTGGAGTATAATTTTTTTCTACTGCAGACAAATTCTTCTTGGGTTGGTACTGGGATGTAGCGATGTTTCCCTGCACTCAGATTAAGTCCGGTATCGGCAGAAAACGTGAATCTTCGAAGTTCAAATATCCGTTTTCTGTCCGTTTTGGAAATCAGCCGAATAAATAGAAGCTTTTTAAGTTTATGTCTAGGTATACTATGGGAAGGAAGCATGTTGGGTAACTGCATGCACCTTGTAGCATTAGTAGGCCCTAAAGACCTAGCCTTCGGCCTGGACCTCAGAGGAGGAGGAGAACTCTCAACAGAATTAAAACTTCCAGTATAAGAACCAACAGGAATAGAGCTAGAATTAGATAAAGACCCGGACTGTAAACCTAATTCTGCCAGAACATACCTTTTAAAATATTTAACGAAATATAATAGTTAAAAAGTTTATGGATAATTAAGATGAACAAATAAAAAGTTATTTCAGGTTAAAGTAAACAAAGTCGATTTTTGAATCAAAATAGTTTAAGACGGAATTTGCTATGAATTCATAATAACAGGAATTCCAAGGACAATTTTAAATGATCAGGGATTTATTTTCAAAGATTGATTTGATCTTTTTATCTGAATCAGGTGGTCTCTAATATTTAGTACAACGTAAGGTTCTAAAAAATTAAATTATGAAAATAATCACTGTTTTCTATTTAATATTTTGTTCAGCAATTCAAAAAAAAAGTAATAAACTTTAATAGATTCAATTCCAGAAACTTGACGAGATTAAAGAAAAGCAATTAATATTTTCTACACATTAGTAAATTCGTGAATTTTAATAAATCAGTACGAGTGGCCTTGCGGAGTCCAAAAATACTAATTTAGCAACAAAAGTAAAAAGAAAACCTTAGCAGTGTACTTTTTGAACTTTATCGCAAAATTTTGTGTCTTGGGATAAAAATCTACCAAACAATATAATTTTCTAGAATGAGGTGGTTTTTCTTTAATATGAACCTTCAATTTGTGTTTGCAGATACTTGAAATCCGCGTCTTACGTACTGTATTTTAAGGAATTCAATAATTTGTTAAAAATGTCCAGCCATAATTCTTCTTTTAATTGTTTACCACACGTTCGTATTGTGTTCTTAAATCAACCTCCTTGTTCTGGCTTTCATGTAAACTTATCAAGGCTGTACTTCTGGAAACGTAATTTTGTTTAAAAACTATAGAAGACATATTTTTTATGGAGAATTTGAATTGGCAATAAAAATATATATTTTTATTTTATATTTCAAGATTAGAACATTTTAAGCATTCAGGTGTTGGGATGTAAGATAAATTTTTTCTCAGTCGCCCTTACCCCTCGATAATAGAATTCTTTATCTATGATATTTTTTTCTTCGAATGCGTTTATCCTGACATGTTCCGATATATCTCGAACTTGTCCTTGTGACTTATTTTCTTTTCATAATTCAAACCCAGGAATTAAATGTCTGTTCAAAATATTGTGAAAACCTTATTAAATCCGTCTGATAAGATAAAAAATTTCTTGATTCGTGTAGACTTAAAAACGAGCCGGATATCATTTTACCGTGGGTGAGACTATTATGCAAAAATAATTTAAATACATTTAAATTTTTTTTCATATTAGCCTAAGCCACATAAATGTCTTTGGCGAGGTGACTTAGATAAAAAAAAGGAATTTTTAGAAAAATATTTGTTTTTAAAGAATTCCAGCACCAACTCTTGCTGTCAAGAATCCTGAAATTTTAAATAGTTTCCAAAGTAACCCTAGATATGAATTTAAACCGTTCGAATGGAGAATTTTTGTCATTCCTGCTTCGGCTCACTTTGCAGATTGTAAAAGTTAATGATGCAAATTTTACTTTATAATTCGAATTAAATAATATCTTACTGGGAAAAATTAATAGCAGATAATAAAATTATAGACACTGGTCATTCTCAATTGGAACATTGTAAACATAAAATGTGAGAGTTTTTAAGAATGTTAAAATTATTAAATTTTAATAATAATTTTAATATTAATATTAAAAATTAATTTTTTTAAAAGTTTTAGGAAGCTTTTCTATATATCTAGAGTTCTTTCAATGTTTTAGCAATTGTTCTGATAACTAAAGCATTGGAATCTCACTTTACGAAAATTGGGGGCTAAATTCACCCCCAGCCTAAAAAAAAACTTTTGCATAAGTAAACTTTTTTTTAAAGTTTCGGGTAGATTATACATAGTTCTAGAGTTTTTGATCATTTTTAAAAAAAATACATGCTCTACAATGATGTCATAATTAGCATCGCTCTTGATTTTTGATGAGAAAATACTTGATTATGGTTCCGGGTTTGATAAAATAATAATTGAGTCTTTTATTTTATTCTGGCATATGGGAAGTGTCAAAATGCCAAAAAATTAATTAATGGGTAAAAGGGTTAACTGTAATGTTTTATTTTCCAAAGAAATCTTCCGACTTGGTAATCTTATCATGATAAGTTATTCTATATCATACTTTTACGAGTTTTACATGAAAATTTTTTCTGATTAGAAAGTGGCGACCAACTGGAGTGTCATTGATTTCTTCTGCGGTCAATGAGGTAACATTGCCACTTTCCATATTTATTTTTGCCCGTCTTGTATCTCCTATACGAGGATTATAGGCATATATTCCGGCAAGAGTATTAGGACTCTCCAATATTGCAAATACGTCACCGTCGGACGAAGATAAAACAATTTGTTCTCGGTCTGGAAGAGGATCATAGACACTTTTTTGTTCTCTCAATTTAAGTTCTTTATCGGCAGGAAAATTAAATCTTCGAAGTTCAAATATCCGCTTTGAGGCCTTTTTGGAAATCAACCGAATGTATGGCAGTTTATTAAGTTGATGTCCAGGTCCGCTATTCGAAGGAAGCCTATCAGGTAGATGCATGCACCTGGTAGGAAGAAAAGGCTGCCGAGAAGAAGACGACTGCCGAGAAGAAGAATGTCCGTGAGCAGGAGACCTAGACCTGAACCTCACAGGAGAAGGGGACCTCAGAGAAGAATCTGAACTTCCGGATCGATAAACACCAGGAATTGAACTAGGTTTAGATAAAGGCTCAGACTGCAAACTTAATTCTGCAACAAGAAACCAAAAATTACATTCTTTAAAGTTTGCGAGGCCAGATGGAATGCACGTTCCGAAAAATTTGTCCGAATTTCCAAATCAGTCGCTCGATTAATACAATTTAAAATATTAAGTAAGGTAGGAATTCAAACAAAAATATACAATGATAAAAAAAATATTTCGGGTTTCAATCGTGTACAAAACTACAAATTTGGCCGACGTTTCGTGAACATTGCAGTTCACTTTTTTAGGGCTGATCTGAAACTGACGTATCGGGTTATGTTGTTCTTATGTATACTCCATAAGATGCCTGTGATTGGCTAGAGCTCCTCACTATAAAGACAGGACGCACCTGATTGCCCAATCAAGTCTTTTTTCAAAAATCCGAGAGGAAGGAAAGCCAAATCGGATTTTTATTATAACCGTTGTCCCTATTGATGCTAAGAGGATAGTTAGAGATGTTTTTTACTGTGTTAGTTAGTGGTGTTTGCCTTACTGGAAGTAGTTTGTCGGTCCAATGTGAACAATATGTCAAATCTGAGATTACTTGATAGGAAAAGATTAAGTTTTAATACTTTCTTGGAGGAAGTGTGTAAGGCAAATTTGGTGTGTTCTATTCTTTCTTCTAAGAGAAGCAAACTTGTATCATGCAAAATTGATTTAGATTTTGATTATGATTAAAAATATACAAGTTCAGTGAAACTTATTTGTTACTGTCCCGGTCTTTAGTACTTTTTAAGTGTAGTTTAAAATTATTTTTTTACAATAATCAATTCATTTTATTGCTCCTGTTACGGCTTTTTCTGCCTAACTGAATTAAAGAAAGTCTAAATGCCGTACTTTTTTCAAAGCTCGAAACAAATTTTATAGTGGAGACAAGTACACATTCTTTGTTGAAACACTTTAAATCCTTCAATTTTATACTGATTTTAAATTGTTTTATTAAATTGAAGTGTTTTGTGATAATCTTTTGTCTTAAATTCATTAAGAAATTCAACAAAAAATAGTCAAATAGTAAAAAAAATCTTCTTACTAAAACTGCTTTGTATTACGAAAAGGACAAAATTTAATCACAGGACTATTTAAATGTTAACTATCACCCATGGCTGAAACAGTTCCTGTCGCAAAATATTCAAAGGACCCCCCCACACGCATAAAATGTTCTGAATGAGCAATATTCATTAGCAAATATCTTGGAAACTGTAGGGCTGAGAAAAAAATGTTCCCTGTGAAAGGCATAATGCCCTGATGAGGAAATTCAAAGGAAGTCATGAAAATAAGAGACAGGTCATTTTTGCAGGTCATTTAATGTGAACTTGTCAATAATTGCTACTATTTAGACAATTAAGAAAATATATGAAGAGGAAATCAAAATAGGGTCCACAATGGCAATATATAAGCATGGAACAGATTTCTCACGTTGGATTGTGAATTTAGTTAACCACACTAAAGAAAAAAACGTACGGCACGTACAGCCTGCCGTACGTGCCGTACGTTAAAGACGTAATCTTGTATTTTATCATTTTACTCTGCTTGCAAAATAAAAACCTTAAAAACAGAGATTTTCAGTGTATTTAATATATATTTTTTATTCCTAAATATTTTTTAAATTAAAGGAAAAGTTAATATTAGCCTAATTCAAGTTCAAAGTTTTTAAAATATCCACAAACATAAAAAATATTACAAAAAATTCGTAAAATACGAAATCTGCCATGCTTCTAATGAGCTGCGATACAAATGTAGGGCGTCGCGCAAGTGGCGACAGTATCCTGGCTTATGCATATTGGTAAAAATAATTTATAATTTTTATCTTTTTAAAGAACAAATTTTTTTTTATTTCGAAAAAACCTATGTTTCAGTGAAATATATGTTTGAAGTTTAAAACTGTGAGGCATGAGATTGAATTTCGATAAGAATATCATAGAGATTATATAATTAGAGTTCTTATCGCAATGATTCATATATGCCTCGAACTTGTCCTCTTAAGATATTTGTATCTTATAATTTAAATGAAGGAATGAAGAATTTCTTAAAAATTTTGTGCGAATTTTCTAGAAGACAACTGATAAGATAACAAAATCTAGCGATTCACGTATACTTAAAAAAACAAGTCCGAGATAATTTTACCATTGATGAGATTATTAGATGGAAAAAAATTAATTGTTAAATATTTTTGCATTATCCTAGACCACATTGATGTCTTTCACAAGGTCCCATACAGCAGAATGAAACAAACTTTTTGAAAGCTATTTATTTTCCAAGAATTGCAGCATCAACATAGAAGTAATTTCTGCCACTTGATGTGGTAATTAGACATTCTTAAATGGAACATGGTGCATATAAAATTTGACATTTTACAAGTTTATGTTGAAAATCCAAACTTCCAGGGATTTTAGTTAAGATATATGGCGATTTACTTCGGGAAAATTATGATTTGCGTAATTATAAAAAAAATGCACTTAAAAATATATTATTTTATTATTATATTCACCAAAAGAATTTAGGATAACCACTGCCAATTTCAGAGCGAGAGATGAAAGCACGTTCATTTTATTTAAATGTGGAGAAAATGATTACTGTATTCACGAAAAATTTCTTTATAGTTATGTAATTTTTTTTTCTGCTATCTTATAAGAACACATATTCATATGCTACAACTCTTATCTCACTTATTACATATGTCTCTAGTTTGTCATTATGAAATGTTTTTATTTCAGTTAATACTCTAATTAAATAAATTTGCTCATTCTTCTGTGAAAATAAAGCCATATTTTTCTTATCACGCATACATGACGATTCACGAAAATTAATTCAAATAATAACAATTAGGATTTTCGCCTGAAAAGGTGTTTTATTCCTAATCGAATTCTTAATATAAATATTTCAGTATTGATTTAAAAATACTTAAAAAATGTTTCTTCTACAGTTAACCAATACTTTTAAAAGTTAAAAAGATTTTCAAAAAGTATTTAATGAATTTAACAAACTTTTAGTAAGCTTTAAATATAAAATAAAATTATTTCTTTTCATCCATCAGTTTTTATGATTTGCTACTCTTTAAAACTAATTTTGTTAGGTTATATGCCTTCCAATGATTTGTTTTAATATATTCTAGTTTCAAACATTCATGTATAGATTTTAATTTTTTTCTGGCTTCAATATGGAAACTTATTTATGTTGCCGATTTACATTCGGTTAGGAGGGGGAAAATTTGGGCTTGTATTTTTTTCTAATTTTAATTTTTGATTTGTCTTTGTCAAAGATTTCTTTAAAACGGTTTAGTTTTTAAAGCTCAAAGAATAAGTTTATTAATTCGCAAGTTTTTAATCTAAGAAGTCCTGAAGCAATTAAAAGTATTGTTAAACAAAATTTAAATTTTATAAATAAAGATTTTAAAATAAAAATTTGTTTCGAATCCAGGGTTCCTTTTTTATTTAATAGAAGCCTATGGTTTTAAATTGTTATGATATATACAATAAAGCGATCGGTATATGTTGCACTGATAACATTTTTGATACTTTTTATATGGCTTTCTTAATATGAATACAAATGATTATTCCTAATTGGGGTGGTCCAAAAAACGCTTTTCGAGCTACAGGGCAAAGCACCCCCCACCCCCAAAAAAATTAAATTTTTGGAGAAAGAAAAACAGTATTTCTTTTCGATATTTGAATATGAACCCTTCAAGCCCGGAAACTTCCAAAGCCCATTTAAATAGCATGGGGAAATCTTTATGTTTTGACAAATTTAACTCTTGCTCCAGACTTTCATCGAAACGTGTCATGTTTTTTTGGGATTAAAGAGGAGCGTCTACGAAATAAAGTTGTATAGAACCATTTTTCTTTGCAGAACTTGAAATTAATTCGTAAATATTTCTCAATATAAAGAAGCATGAGATCGTGAAATTATTAAGCCATTCTGCTGCAGATAAAATTTCAAATGTTACTTATACTTACTTACTTATGTTACTTATAGCCGCGGCGGCTTAATTTTTTTTCTTTTTGTTAAATCGATTTTTCACAAATCTTGCTTTGTTTTTTTTTTTTAATGAAAAATATATTATAATATCACTATATTCACCAAAAGAATAAACGATAACTACTTCCAAAGACAAAAAATATTCAGGATTCTTTTTTTGCAAATAAAAAGCTAGGTTTCTCTTCTTTAGAGAAAATCCACTTTTTAGTCTTCCTTTCTTACAATTCTGATTCGATTATTCCTTCATACTGTCACGTCACGTTCCGCTCGTCGCGGTACAATAAAGTACTACTTTACTGCCTTTTTTTTATTTGTATTTAATTTATGTTCATATCCAATTAAGCTACCACAGTGAATGAATAAAAATTTTGGAACTTCCATGTGTGGAGCCTTAATGGAAATTCTTATTTTTCGTGAAGTTTCTAATTAGGCGATGTCATCTGCATTACAAATTTAACATCGACCGACTATGTGCTACAAATGATGTCACTAGCATCGCTCTGGATTTTTAATGAGGAGATACTCAATCTTGGTTACAGGTTTAATAAAATACTACTACAGTGTTTATTTTATTATTGCAATTGCGAAGTTTTAGAATAAAACAATATTGATGAGTCGTTTCTAGAGTTCACTATAATATTTTATTTTTTAAAGAAAACTTCCGGTTTCATATTTCCAATAAATTAATATTGCGTAAAGAATTGCGCTTTATACAAATTTGACACGAAAATGTTTCCTAATTGGAAGTTTAGGTCCAACTGGAATGTCATCTTGTTCTTCATCAGTAAATATGGTAACAGTGCCACTTGCCATGTTTACTTTCACCCGCTTAATTTTAAATTCAGTGTAATATGCATATATACCAGCAAGAACTTTATCAGTTTCCAATATTGCAAACACGTCACCGTTGGACGATGATAAAACAATTTGTTCTTGATCTGGTAGAGGGTAATATATATTTCTTGTTTCTCTCAGTTTAAGTCCTTTATCGACTGGAAAAGTGAATCTTCGAAGTTCGAATATCCGTTTTGAGGCCGTTTTGGAAATCAGTCGAATAAATGGAAGTTTATCGAGTTTGTTTCCAATTGCGTTATTAGATGGGAGCCTTTTGACTGGATCCATGCACCTCGTTAAATAACGAGGACTTAAAGGTGAAGACTTGTCCGGAAAACAATGTTCGACCAAAGGAGACTTGGACCTCGACCTGACAGGAGAAGGAGACCTCTCATGAGAATCATAGCTTCCGATACGTGAAACATCAGAAATAGAGCCAGAATCAGAAAAAGACTCAGACTGCAAACTTAATTCTGCAAAAAAAAAAAAAATTACATTTTTGAAAGTATTTAAGGCAAGATGGAAATCCCGGAAAATTTTTCGGAATTTCGAACTTCTTTTTAAGCTTAACCCAAGACTCACAGGTACGGCGTAGAAAATGCGCCAGTAGAAAGATATAAGAGTCTACACTAACATGGATCAAGGCTTTACTGTAACGTTCGAAATTGAAAATTAAAAAGTGTTTACTGAAGTATGCATTGTTTTAATATTCAATAATAATTCTATTCAAACAGAAAATTTTGATTAATGTATCACTAGACAGCATATTATTTAAAAAAAGAGATGACGCATACCGTCTACATGTGCTTTTTGGGTTAAGTGAATTGACAAAAGTCTGAACGCTATAAAAGAAAACGGTAAATAATAACAGTATGTTAAACAGCGCACATTGGAAGCAAGCACACATTTTTCGTTCAAACGCTTTCTGTCGATTTTGATTAAAATCAACAAAATTGTAGTTCTTAAAGTCTCGGTCCAAATTTGTATGGGGCAGAAGTTTCGCAAATTAACATATTTCGAGTTCTAACAGTTAAAAAAGCATTAGCAAATATCTTGAAAACTGCAGGTCAGAAAAAAAAATTCCCTGTAAAAGTGGCTATGCTCTGACGAGGATATGAAAAGGGATTTATGACAATAAGAGACAGTTATTTGCTCAAGGTCATTTAATGTAAACTTGGCATTTATTTTTAATATTCAGTCAACAGAGAAGATATATGAAGAGAAAATCAATACAGTCTTAGCGGACCGAGTGAACAAAAAGGATACTCTACAGAGTATCCTCACAGTATCGGCATGGTATTCCTTCTGCATCATGCAACACAAATTTAAAGATACAGCAATATCAACTTTTAATTTTTTTAAATTCGTATTCTGCGATAAAATTCCCATAAGAAGGCCATGGGGTAATCGCAATAGTTTTTGTTGGCAAGCCTGTTGACTGCTACTTACAAATGATGCATTTGAAATCTAGCAGTCAAAAGGAATTATAGGCATTATATTTTTCAAACAATTTAGAGTTGCAAAAAAAACTAATGCGATTACTCTGGGACCTTCCAATGGGAATTTTAACGGATGATCCGAATTTCACCAATGCAAAAGTTTATCTTGCTGTTTTTTTATAGTTTTGACGCATGATACGGAAGGGATACTATGTGGATACTATGATCATCCTCTGTAGAGTATCCTTTTTGTTCACTAGGTCCGCTAGCGAGAGCCCATATAAAGGCAAAATATAATCAGGATACATATGCCTCGCGATGGATTGTGAATTAGTCAACCACGCTAATGAAAAACAAATGCCTGCCATACGTGCCGAAAGATCGCAATGCAGTGGCCGGCATTTGTTTTTACGACATAAATGTTTGGCCTCTATATGCAAAATGAGTGTCTTACGTCAGATAGTTTCAAGCTTAATTAATATAACAATACTATTTTTTTTACTTCATGATTGCGTCAGAAAGTGAGGGTTTCAAGAGCAATATTCAACGAAAAATAAATGACTGCTGTACGTGCCGAAAGATCGCAGTGTAGTGGCAGGCATTTCTTTTTATGATATTCTTTTCAGACTCATTACGCCAGATGAGTATCCTATGTCGGATAGTTTAAAACCTAATTACTATAACAATACAATCTTTTTTCATACTGTGTGATTGCGTCGGAAAGTGAGAGTTTCATGAGTAATATTCAACTAATAGCGAATGCCTGCCATACGTGCCGAAAGACCGCAGCGTAGGGGCAGGCATTTGTTTTTACGACATTCTTTTCTTATTGTATACATTTTTTACCTGAAGCTTTATAGTAGCTACAGAATAGATCATAACGTTTAAAGACCTTCATAAAGGTCCGTAATATTGGATCCGTCATTTTGTTTTCGGAATTTTGACATCAGATTCATAATCATCGACCTTGAAAACCCCCTTAAACCAATTTTTAAGAAAATGCACAATTTATTTAGCATACAGATCAGCCATATTCGATCTGGCATTTTGGTTTTGAAATTTTTTATATTGGATTCGCAATTAGCGACCTCATGTTTGCAGTCAGTATCATTTTTTTAAAGCTACTATTGGTATTCTGCGTATAATAAAACTCGTATTGTACCTACGGTGTTTTAAGGAAATTAAACAATGTAATATAATTGTCAAATCCTAATTACTGTTTTAATTTTTACCTAAAATTCATACCACGTGTTTTAAAAGATCTGCTCGTTCTGAAATATTTGAAAACTTTTCAATGCTGTACTTCTGGAAACGTAATTTTATTACAAATTTTGTTTGTAAAAAAAGAGTAAATAGAACTGAATCACTAAAAAGTTGTTCGTCCTTAAAAAAGTGACATTTATTAAAAATGTGTTATTAAAAATATTGTATTGATCATTCTGGGATTTTATTAAAGTTACGACCATTCATCTCTAAAATTTTTTCCGTCGGATGCGTATTTATTGATATTTGGATATCTCAAGATAAAATTAACACTCTCTATAGTTTGTACATAGTGGTAACAATATTATGGAGATTACATTCTATAATTCTAATTGAAATGATTTACATATGCCTCAACTTGTCCTCTCAAGATATTTGTTTTTCATCATTCAAACGTAGGAATAAGGTGTCTGTTAAAAATGTTTTCAAAATATTTTATAAGGCATCTGATAAGATAAAAAATCTCTTGATTCACGTATACTTGAAAACAAGCCTGATATAATTTTTCGTTCGTAAGACTATAATATGAAAAAAATCATTTGAATATATTTGTTAAATGTTTTTTGCATCATCCTAGACCACATGTATGTCTTTTGCAAGGTCATATAGAGTAGAATAAAACAAACTTTTTGAAAGTTATTTTTTTTTCAAAGAATTTTAGCACCAACATAAAATTTATTTCTGCAACTTGATGAAGTTTTAGTTTCAGGCTTTCTTTTTATCATTTTAAGGGATCAGTAGATTCAGTATACCAGATATCGTACACTGGGTATATCAGTCGAAATGGTCCTTATATACTAACCAGCAAAATTCTTACCGCTTGTGAGAAACGAGCAGTGGCGGGCCAAAAATTGGCGGTGCCCCAAGTGATATTTAATTTTCTTACTTTAACGTCAAATTTTTTATTTAAATGTTCCATTAAAATTTTATATTATAACTATCTTATTTAATTATTTTAATTGTTAGGAATATTTAATTTTATGTGAATTTACTTTGAATTTATTACTTTATACTAGCGTCGAAAGTTCAGTACAAATTTACATTTTGTGAGTTTTGTAAGTGCTTGAAGATTGATAATATGAGTAAGATAAATATCTTTCTTTGAGATAAATTAAAACATACATATAAACATGAATTGTAATTGGCGCGCAAAAAATTCATTATGTTAGTTATAAATAAAGATATTGCATTCATTTTTTTATTTTTCCTGCTCTTCAAGTTTAAAAGTTAAAAAGTCAAATATTTTTTTTAAATATTAAACTATTTGGCAGAAAATAACCTTTCTCGGTAAAAAATCATACTTTGGAGTTAAAAATTCCACACTTTTGTACAAAATTCATATTTTTGGTTGAAATTTGTTTTTGTGAAAGTTCAACCATTTGGTTATAAGATGAAGTAATTTTTTTTTTAATAAATTTATTTAGATTTACCTCTTTGTTTAAAATTTGAACTCTCTTGTGAAAAAATCGCCTTTATTTCCTTAAACTGGAGCCAAAAAAATACATTTTGTTAGTTACAAAAAAAGATAATACATTTTTTTTTGTCTTTTTTTGTACTCTATAAAATTCACGAAATAATAAACGTTTTAGGACTTTAATTAGCTTATATTGTAAGTAAATTTTTATAGGATTTGCCGATGAATATTTTAATTAAATTAATTGATTAATACTTTGATTAAAAGAAAGTTTTTTTAAATCAAATAATTATTTTTCTGAGTGTATTTAAGTTAATACTAAAAGAAAAACAGTTTGGATCATCCTTAAAAATAAATATAATTTAATTCAAAATTTTTAATGACATTATAAATTGACCTAAACGTAACTATACAACGTCTGTGGTTTCTCTTTAAATGGTTCATCCCAAAAATTTTCCATTTTTCTGCCTTGATGATATTCCTTAATTTTCGATTTTTTTAATATTTATAAAAATGCAAGAAGAAAATTTTTATTTTAAACTATCTGAAATTGTAATTTTCGGTTAAATGCCAAAAAAATTTGTTAAGAAGTGATTTAATTTCGATAAGTTTTGTAAGTAAATACAAAGTTTAAACATTTCTTATTTTTTATTAGCTATATCTGTCAAAAAATAAAATATTTTTAAATGAGATTCAAAGAATATTTCCATTCTTTCAAAAATATTGCCATATGTTCCGAAGTATTGAAAGTAGATGATGGAATTACAAGGGATTTTATAAGGCTTGGGATTTTCCATTCAAAAGAATTTCAAATTAATACGAGGATACAAAATTAATTCCACGGATTTAAGTTAAGGTATTTGGCGATCTGCTTCCAGAAAATTTTTTTTGGCGTAAATAAAATAATTTAATTAAAGATTTATTAATATATTATTATATTCACCAAAAGAATTAAGGAAGACCACCGCCAATGAGAGAACGAGAGAAGAAAGGATCTTCATTTTTATTGAATGAGAAGAAACCAATTACTGTATTAACGAAAAATTTCTATAATTGTTATCAATTATTTTTTTACTGTTTTATGAAAACACATATTCTGTGCCATAAATCTCATATAATTTATTACACACGGCTCGAGTTGGTTATTGACAGACGTTTTTATTTCAGGTATGTCTGATTAAATAAATTTGTTCATTCAAACCATGCTTCGTTTGTGAAAATAAAACTATGATTTTTATATTACGCATCTATAAGAATTAACAAAAATCAAATTTAATAATACTAATTAGTATGTTCGCCTAAAAAGTTCCTTATTATCATTCAAATTTTTAATATAAATATCTCAGTATTGACTTTAAAATAAAAACAAATTTAGTTCTTCTACAGTTAACAAATGCTTTAGAAAGTCAATAATATTTTTTTATAAAAATAATAAATTAAACAAATCTTTAATAATCTCAAAATTATAAATTAAAATTATTTTTTTTCTTCTACAAGTTTTAATGTTTCAGTTTCTACAAATTCGAAAATTTAATTTTTGGGCAGTTTCCTTTCAAAGGCTTCATTAAAATGGCTCAGTTTCTGAAGCTCAAAACATAAATTCATGAATTTACTAATTTGCAAATGTTTAATCTTAAAGGCCCCAAAGAAATTAATATTTTTGTTGAAAAAAATTTGAGCTTTCACGGCAAAGATAAAATGATTCAAACTTGTTGTTAATCCGGGGTTGTTTTTTTGCTGGTAAAAGCTAAGTTTTTCCACGATATAAAATTATACTAATAATTTTTATTTTTAACTCACCCTCGCCATTCTCGCAATACATACAATATGACCCAAAAATAAAAAAAAACTATATTTTTACTTATTATTGTTACTTTTAAGCAATTGAGCCTCCGGATTCTATAACCACGCATAAAACTTAACTAGCCGCTTCAGGCCGCTCGAGTTGGCACCTGATGACTTGAAGATCAGTTTTTGAAAATTAAACTTTTTAAAACATCACTTTGTAGGAAATTTCATAGCGCATCTTTTTTCTCTCGACAAACAAGTTGTATCTTTTACCGTTTCTGTAAAAAATAAAAAAAAACTTCATTTTTCAGACTAGAAAATTTACTAAATATTTTCACTCCAACTCGCTCCTAAAGACAAAGTTCTTTATATTTTAGGATAAAAATTAAACACAATATCCTTCAAACTGTTCTTAAAATAATGTGCAATTTAGAATTAATTTATTTTGTTAAATAAAAAAGTTATACATTTTTTGGTAATCAGTATCAAAATAACGTTAGACAATTTTCAAACGCTTCGTTTATCGAGGGAATTCTGAGTAAGCCCAAGCTTCCAGCAATAAGAATGCTTAGTAGGATAAAATTAGGTTTTCTGAGAAGTTTTACCCTAATTAAGTTATTCGTTAACAAAATAGGAGTATTTTAATAGCATTGCTCGAGTGCGTGATAGGTGACAATCTCGGAGTCTCGACCTGCTCCACCACAGCCCTCACCTCTGGACTGAAATTATTTTAGTCTATTTATTTGTTTGCACTATCATGTTAAAATTTGAACATCGAACCACAAGCAATTATTTTTTTGTTAGGGCAAAATCATTGAATCTTTATATCTTACATTAATCATACGTATTTATAGGATGATTACAAACATTCAGAAAAGTATGTCTTACAACACAAATTTTGAAACAAAATAATAATATTTGAAACGAAAAAATCAATTTTCTACTAAAAGAGATAAGTTTTCTATAAAAAATTATAAATTTTCAACAAAAAAATTTAATTTTCTACCCTTAACTTATTTTTTCCTTGAAAATTTCGTAGAACTTCATTTTACTGGTTTTTACTCAAACTAAACTTGTTAGTAATTATACTCCTAATTAGATAAAAATGGTTTAGAACATATTAAATACATTTAGTGAAAACCGCATGAATAGAGTTCATAGACAATCTTATAAAGAGCATAATAAATCGATACAGTATTATAGATTTTATATTAACATTGCGGCTAATTTCTAATAATAAAATAAAACAGATAACTTAGTTCAACTATTTTAAAATAAATAATTGAGTCTTAAACTATTCTTTCTGCAGCAAATTTTTATTTCGTTTCCAACATTTGTTAGACTTAGCAATGTGTCTATCTTTTTTGATTTCATAAATCAAGTTAAAAGTTGAGTAATGTGCTTGTCGACTTTATACTGAAAACATCCCTAATATTTTTAATTTGTTACTCAATACAAAAATCCTGTTTCCATTATTGTCTCTAGTTTACAGTAGTTTGCGTATAAAATATACCCTAACTATTACTTATGCAAATGTTTACGAAATTAAAATAATAAAGAAAATAATCCTCAAAGTCAATAATTTATTTTTTATTCACTTCCATAAGTATTGAAATTTTTATATTTTTAAAGGAAGTGTGTATTGAAATTTCTAGCAAACTCAACGTTTACTTTTTTAGTAATTCATTTTCAATATTTATAGATTTATTTGCTTAGAAACCAAATACAATGTTTTCTTAATTTTAAGAGATGTGCAATACTTTCCTTGCTAATCTTAAAAATGAATTGAAGATGCCCTCGCTTTTCGTTTACATTATGTTTCTAATGTACGCCTATTTCAATGACATTGTATAAAACATAGTTGTATTCTAACGGGCCAAATAGCGCGGTGAAACCGAGCAAAGAAGTTGTCGCCTCTCACGTGCTCGGTCAATGATATTTGAATGATCTTATTTTGTTAACGAATAATTCAATCAGGGTTAAATTTTTCAGAAAACTTGATTATATCCTACTTAGCATTCTTATTGCTGGAAGCTTGAGCTTACTCGAAATTCCCTCGATAAACGAAGAGTTTGAAAATTGTCTAACGTTATTTTGATACTGATTACCAAAAACATGTATAACTTTTTTATTTAACAAAATAAATCAATTTTAATTGGACATTATCTTAAGAACAGTTTAAAGGATATTTTGCTTAATTTTTATCATAAAATAGAAATAACTTTGTCTGTCGGAGCGAGTTGAAGTGAAAATATTTAGTAAATTTGCTGGTCTGAAAAATGAAGTTTTTTGGATTTTTTACAGAAACGGTAAAAGATACAACTTTTTGTCGGGGGAAAAAAGATGAGTCATAAAATTTTCTGTAAAGGGGTGTTTTAAAATGTTACATTTTCGAAAACTGATTTTCAAATCATCAGGGGCCAACTCGAGCGGCCTGCATCGGCTAGTTAAATTTTATGCGTGGTTATAGAATCCGGAGTCTCAATTTACGCCAACTTTTTCACAGAAATAATAAAAAATTAACGATTAAAAGGTTTGCAATGACTTTTAAAACAATTAAAAATTGTTAAAACAAATGTAAATCATTTAAACAGTTATTTATTGTCTATTTTCAAAAATTCTAAAAATTGAGATGGAGATATCAACTTTCTTTTCAAATGAATGTCCTATGCTACGTTTTGCTGAATAATTACATAATTTTGATACGTTTCTTTTAAAGCTTACTGAATTTTTATTTTTTTAAACAAGCAATATTTGCTCAAGCAGTTTTTTTCGATAACTAAAAAAAAATAGATCGTATGTAATTATGTTTCTGACGATATAATGTATAAAAAGAATACATTAACCACTTTTTAACAGTTTAAACAAATCTAATTTGTTTAAATAATTACTTTCACGAAAATACTTCTAAAATCGTATTTTTCGAGTGAGCCATAATATTGAATGATGTCTAGAAGTAATAAATTCTGCAAAGTGCTTTATGTTATTCTTTATACCAATAATTTTGAAAAATATTTTTGTAAAAATAATCATTTTAACCAATTATATTTGTTCGAACAATTAAAAAATGGGAAATATATTCTCTTTTTATACCATACAGTCAGAAAATTAATTCATGTATACTATTTTATTTTTTTTGTTATCGAAAAAATACTGCTTTAGCAAATTAAAATTGTTTAAACGAATAGAAAATTGTTAAACATTAAATTCAGTGTATCAAGATTATTTATATATTTAGCAAAAAGTAGCATGCTTTACCAATTAAAAAAAAATTAAACATCCCTGGCTCCATTTTTATAAATTCTGAAAATCAACAATAAATAATTTTTTAAATAATTACGTAGTGTTTTTAGAAAAATTGTGAACTCCAAACAGTGGCAAAATATTGCATTTGAATCAAAAAATACGATTATTTTTTACATTTTTTTGGATGAAATAATTTTTTAAGTAATTTACATTTGTTTAAACCATTGTAACTATTTCAAAGAGGCACTGCAAATATGAAACTTGTCTATTAGTAATTATTTGTATAAAAAATACGATGTAAGATGTTGAAAATTAACAATAATACGTATAAATGCAGTTTTTTTATTTTTGGGTAATATTTGGGACACTTCTCTTTAATCCCTAAAATGCTTTGTACGTTTTAATGAAACCCTGTAGCATGAGCCTAATTAATTAAATCAGATTTTGAAGTGCATGGTGGAACGTGTCAAAATTCTGCATATAAACAAATATAAGGATTTTATTTCTGCGGAAAGGAAAACTAGGGGGGGGGGGGGTTCTTTCCTCATTTTTGAACTACCCTATTTTCGATGGTACAATTTCAATTCAGACAACTCTGACAGGTTAGTTTGGTGACAAGAACGATCCTGGTTCATCGCAAATTATTTTTATTTTTTGTTTTGTGAGTAAATTAAAAATTGCGGTTATCGATTAGATAACGCGTTTATAGATTTTTTAAAGGAATAATGGTAGTACCTACTTGATAGAAAACACATAAATAATTCAGAATTAAGAAAAGAGGACTTAAGCTTCCTTTTCTAACATTATTATTTTCATCGTCTTGTTATCAGTTAGCAATGTTCAGTTAAGACATACTTCATGTCTTCAAATATTGAACACACACACTTTATGACGTAGGTCTATCCCAAAAGAATTGAATTTACATATTTCTATTGAATTAATATCACATGAAGGATTGCGCTCTACTTGAGTTTCACGAGTTTTATTTTAAAATGTCTTCTGATTGGAAGATTGGGACCAACTGGACTGTCATCATCTCTTTCTTCTGGGGTCATAATGGTAACAGTGCCACTTTTTATGTTCATTTTTGCCCGTCCCATACCTCCGACACGAATATCATAGGCATATATTCCGGTAAGAACATTGTAACTCTCCAATATTGCAAAGACGTCGCCGTCGGATGATAAAATAACAATTTGTTCTTGGTTTGTCAGAGGCTCGTACATACGAGTATGTTTTCCTACTCTCCATTCCAGTGTAGTATCGGCAGGAAAAGTGATTCTTCGAAGTTCAAATACCCGTTTTGTGGCTCTTTTGCGAATCAGTCGAATACGTAGAAGTTTATCAAGTTTATGTCCGGGTCTATTATCAGAAGGAAGCCTGTTCGGTAGATCCCTGCGCCTGCCAGAAGAACAAGATCTGGAAGGAGATCTTGACCTGTACCTCACAGGAGGAGACCTTTTAGGAGAATCAGAACTTCCGGTTCGAGAAACCCGAGGAATAGAGCCAGAATTAAACAAAAACTCAGACTGTAAGCTTAATTCTGAAATAAGAAACAGAGAATTACATTTTATTAAGTACGGACGGCTATATAGAGAGCACAATTCAATCAATATAATCTTAGTGAAATTGTATTGACACTGATTAAATCTACCGTACTTTGCAATCTTCGTTCACAATTATATTTTTACAATGAACAATGCATTTTATTCCTTGTGCAAAGTCTTTTTCCAAATCACGAAAAATGGTGATGTTGCATCACCATTTTACATTTTACATTCCATGAAGACAAAATTTTGTATTAAATAAGAAGGATATTTTTTTACTAAATAAAATTTGAATATTGCTCCCGCTTCAGGCATTTTTGCCAAACGCATAGATTGGCTATACGTCTGTGACGTCACTCTTCGCGGTAAAATTCAAAATATCCAAATAATGTGATTTAAACAAAAAGTAGAAATGGTTTCTAAAGATGAACTTTAATGAACGAGGGCTGTCCCAAAAGTATCCGACCAACCTCAATCTCTCGGCTCTTGATTTATTCTTCGTCATCCGGTGGGTGGCATCCTACAAAGTAGTCCCCATTTGATTGAACCAGACGCTCATATTGATGTTTCGACTAATTAAAGCTCTCTTGAAAGTCAGACTTCGGAATCGCCTTTAATGCATTCGTCGCATTAGTTTCAACAGTCTCTTTATCATCGAATTGATGTTCCCTAGGCGGCATTTTTAATCGAGCAAACAGCCAAAAGTCGCAGGGAGCTATATGAGGACTATATGGAGGCTGGCGGAGCTGTGCAACAGTGTGTTTTATTAAATTTTGCTCTACAAGGTTTGATGTGTGCGCTGGAGCATTGTCGTGATGAAGAAGCCAGCCACCGGTTTCCTAAAGATGCGATCGTTTTCTCCTCATTGCATCACGCAATCTTTTCAGAACTTCAACGTAGTACTCTTTGTTGATTGTCTAGGCTGTAGAAGCATATTTGTGATGCACAATGCCATTATAATCGGAAAAAAATCTAACATGGACTTGATGTTGCTTCGACTTTGACGGGCTTTTTTCTTTCGAGGTTTGGATATACGCTTCAATTTCGAAGGTAGTTGTTTTGTTTTAGGAGCAGAACCATAAACCCATGTTTCATTACCAGTAATAACCTTTTTAAGAAAGTTTTTATCACTATTGATCATTTCCAGATTGTTCTGAGCGATTTCTAATCGCAGGTTTTTTTGTTGGTCTGTAAGTAGTTTCGCGAATTGTGACGAACGCAAAAAGTCGATGTAAACAAATACACACTGCGCGGGAAATAAGTCGTTTTATCGGTATCTCGGGCTACTGACGAGAAGGTTAGGAGTTTCTGGTGACGTTCACGTCGAATTATACATACGACGAAACGTTCGTACCGTCCAGAGGTCACCTGAGTGTCTCCGCGCGAAGACATGAACGTAGGTCTGATACTTTTGGGACAGTCCTCGTATGTCAGTATGTAGAGGGAATAGCTTCTGCCCATTGCCGACCTATTTTTTTGTTTGGACGTAAGCAAATTAAGATTTAATTCGGAATTTTATCCTCCCTAGAATCACATCAAGCCCCAAAACACTACTTGGATACTAATCTACCTACTTTAGGAGGTAAATTAAATTTAATTAAATTAGCTTAGATAATCTGCTGAATCAGTCGTGAAGGGATTCCATCTGCGGATCAGCAGTCAAGACTGCTGTCAAGTAGAAAGCCATGGTCACGAAACCTAATTGGTTAAAATTTCGAAAAGCATTATGGCTGCTAAGGTGGGGTCTCATTGGTGCTCAGTTGTATACTTTTGTGAAATCACTTCTATTTCTATGTGACCCAATAGTCATAAACTACAAATTATTATTTTTTTAAGTATTAAAAACCAAAACTTTCTTTTTTTTTTGCTCCATAACGTTATACACTGCTACAACTTTCCAAAAATTTCGTTGTGTCGTTTTATGCAACAACATCTTTATTCTTCATAATAGCACCATGTTAAGCAGCGCACAATAGATTGAAATAGCTTGAGACTGATTTAATATGTATGTTTAACAACAAGAATTTCGGGAAAATTTTAAGTCAATAGGTTTTTTTTTTTTTGAAAGATTAATTTAAACTTTCTTTCGAAGGCATAGCAGTTAACTTTTTGAACTTATCACAGAATTTTTAATTTGTTATAAAAATCTAACAAATGAAGATAATTTTAAAAATTGTGAGTTTGCTTCAATGTGGACCGAAAATTGGTATTGCGTGATTCATATTACCGTAATCATATCTTATAAAATATACTACTGAGATTGGTTTTGATTTTATAAATATATTTCATATTTCATAAATCAGTCCATGGATCCAAGTTGGTTCACATCGACCAGGTAATATTTCTAAATATATACCGCCGAATATTCAAATAATTTAACAATTTCACCATCACCATTTTGAAGTGTCAACAAACTTTTGTTCTGTTATGTAGCCTCAAAAACAGTTCCATCCCAGACGAAAAAATTATATATAGTTTATACCAAATGAAAGTGGCTATTATTTTAGTTATAACAAATACCTTGTCAATTTTCGTTTCGTAGAAATTTAAATAAAGTATAGAAAAAAGGCCATTCTGGTGGTCGATTACATTATATAATATTGACTGTGATTCTTATCACAAAAGTTACATATGCTACGAGCTGGTCCTTGTGAGGTTATTCGTCTTTCATAATTGTTGTTTGTTGTTTCATAAAATGTTTGTTTAAAATATTTCC
Source organism: Druon quercuslanigerum (assembly GCA_010014905.2). Lineage (NCBI taxonomy): Eukaryota > Metazoa > Arthropoda > Insecta > Hymenoptera > Cynipidae > Druon > Druon quercuslanigerum. The sequence continues at coordinate 29,789 of JAAAKG020139333.1, forward strand.
GATATCTATTCTGAAGTGTCTGATAAGATAAATAATATATTTATGCAGTAAGACTTAAAAAGAAGCGTGAAATAAAATTCCTATGTATTAGTAAAGAAAATTATCCGAACAAATATGTCAAATAATTTTTTCATTGGTCTAGGCTCCATGCATATCTTTCACGTGGCCTGTACAGCAAAATAAAATAATCTTTTCGAAAACCATTTACTTTCAAAATAATAAACCTGTATGGATTTTATAAGATTTAAATAGAACGGAAAAACTATAAAAACTACAATTTCTGTCAATATAATTAAACAGAAAACATTATAAAACAATTCTGCAGTAGATCAAGTGTATAAATTAACATTTAGTTTTATTATAAAGCTATGAAACTATTTAAATATATTTCCACAGATTTTTTACATTACTTCAAAGATATAGTTGTTCAGGAAATTCTCATTAATGTTATTAAATTAAAAATGTATTATTATATTATTATAATCACCGATATAATTAATAATAATAATAACTGCAAAAGGTAGAGCGAAAGTAGAGAGGATCTTCATTTTTACTGAATGAGTGAACACTGATTACTATTTTAACGAAGAATCTGATAAAGAGTGTACTCAACTATTTTTCTAACACTTTATTACAAAATATATTCTGTGCTATAATTCTTATCTCAATAATTACACATGCCTCGAATTTGGCCTTGTATGGTCTGACAAATGAAACATGATGATCTGAACCCTGCTTCTTTGCTGGAAATAACTCGATTATTTTCCTATTACTTTCCTATAATATAAAACCAAAATTAATTAATTTAGTTATTTATATTATTTAATTATTTATATTGTAATTTAAAGAATTTCTAATAATCTAAATAATACTTTTTATGATTGCGCCCGAAAAGTTTCCTATTATCAGTCGAATGCTTTAAATGAAAATCACAGTATAGAATCAATACTAACAAATAAATTTGATTTTCCTCAATTTAAAAATATTTTTCTTGGTCATTGATGTTTTTAAAAAATCTGCCCGCTGTACAGGCACTTATTTAGATATTGAAACCTAAAGAATCGATTGTTACAAATTTTCAAACAATAAGTTCTAATGTAAAATCTCCTGCAATTTCGACACACGTTATCAGGATTGTAACGAAATTCAAACTGATTTAATTTTAATAATTTATTTAACAAGAAATATGAATTTTTATTGTATAAAATCTTTATTTGATTAGTTTTATCTCGTATTTGTAAAGATATATCTTTAACAAGTGAACTTCTTGCGTCCTTGAAACCTAAGCTTTAAAATCGATATGCTAGTTTTCTGAAATTGAACATGGCTATGAGCAATATGGCGGATAAAATTCAACTTTTTTTCTACTGTTCCTAATTTTTTGTATTGAAAGAATGTTTTCAAATAAATTCCCATACGTGCATGTAGACAAGGCTTTTTGGGATCGCAGATCACGAATCCTTAATTAGATTTTATTTATTCAGGATAGCGTCACCCATATGGCTGCGAAAAGTTACTGATACGTTTCGATTTTCAGAAAACTCGGAAATTTTCAAAATTTTGTTTTGGTACCGTTCATGACAAATCCCTGATCAGATTTTCGAAATTCAAAATAGCAATTTTATTTTCATCGTTTAAATGTCTTTTTGGCGTCAATGTATTGTTCCCGCTTGCCAAACTTTAAACACGACTAGGTAACATTTACAGAAGTAATGTTATTATCTTTACTTATTTGTAATTTTAATTCTATTTTGTTAGGAATAAGTTTTTGGACCATTTTGCAAAGTAAATTCGCAGTCAAAGAGGTATCCTTCGGGATTACGAATTGCCTAGATTTACTCCACAACATTTACTACTCATTTGTTACCAACCTTGTGTCGACTTGTGAGAAAAAAAGTCTGATCACGGGTTCGTCATTAGTGGCCCTAAAAAGTCCTATTTGATAATTTTCATGAAAATCAGATAATTAACTTAGCTATTTATTTTGAAGGACGCATTAAACTGTTTTGAAAATTACCTTTGATCGTTACGGAGGCGAGTAGTAGTACAGAGATAGGCAGCATGAGAAACATCAAGAGTAAAATTGTATATGATACAGACACTAAAGACTCGTAGGGATTCTTTCAAGTAATGTTTGGAATATGCAGCTATAGTTTACCTCCAACTACGACAAGAACACGGATCAGTGGAAAATTCAGCTAAAGGAATTTGTACCTTTGAGGCGAACTGAGAGAAGTTCCAAATTACTGAAAATAGGCTTTGTACTGAAAATGTAGAAAGGCAATTAACACAAAAGCAAATTAAATAATAGCAAAGGTATTAACTTACTAAACGGCAATGAAAATCTTTTTCTATTCATTAATTTATAGGGTAATGAAAATAACTAAAGGAAAAATATGAAACGTGCAATGCTGATTTATGCCAGAAAGGTCATTTAGGGATCAGGTACAGAGCTCGATTCATATCACAGAAAGAAGTTTATGAGTTGATAAAGAAGTTCAAACAAAAAAATACCTAAGCGCTTCTGAGAGTACATGAACAACTGAGTTGCTGATTCGATATTATGCAACGTGTTAGGCTCAGTTAGGCAAGGGTTCTCTGAGATGTTCAAGTTGGCATAACAGAGTCAAACCAAGATTTAAAATAAAAATTTGAGCAGACTCTATAATAGGATGAAGGACATGAGGCGGATGAGAGGATAGAAAACGTTAATGAGTGCGTATAATCGTGTATCTTGTTAGTTAATTTACTGCTGACAAGACAATTTATGAAAAGCTATATAGGCGTATGAATTAAGATTAGAAGGGTTTCGGCAGAATAGACTCCATACTCTATTTACATATACTGTAATGAACATTAGCGAGACGATTAGTTCAACAAAATATTCAAGGAAATGCCTATTATCGACATTCATGGACAAAAAATAATCGTTTTTCTCTTATTATTCTCTACAAACTATCTTGTCAGTGATTCTAATTAAATATGCAGGTTAGTTAAATATGCGCAGGTAGATTCTTATTATGCGCTGCTCACTGGAACGACAAGTTTGAGCGCCCCTATGGAGAACAATTTTTTATTCTTGCGCTTCGCTGTTGATGATGTATTTTTCTTGCGCCTCGCGTTCAAAGATATATTTATCTCGCGTTTCACGACTGATCCTGTCCGAAATGTTGACGTTTGGACGCCAAGTTCAACAATTTAATATCAAATGTATATTGCACTTAGGTATTACCTCGGCCTAGGATTGCATAATCGGATATTAAAAACTAAAGATACCGTTTTTTTTATTATGATGATTTTAATATTTCTGCTTCCATTTGCATTATATTTAATACTGAGCTAACCTGAGAAATGTATCATTTCACTAAATTTATTTGATTAAAATACATAATACCCATCGGTATTCAAAATACGTATTTTCCTTTTATGGTTTTTATAATTAAAAAAACAGTAAAAATTATTTTTGTAGAGCTTTCAACAACAGATAATTTTGATCTCACGTCAATTCATTATATCTTTGGTAGTTTTGTGGGAAATTTTGAATTTGAATTTTCATGGATCGGGCCAAAATCACATGTATCTAAGAAATTCCTTCTCAATGATGAGAATGTAAAAATTCAAATCTTCTCGCCAAGCTATGCCTGTTATTACGTGTTTCAGTTTTCAGTTTATCATAAAAACAGAAATCCGCATGTTCCGTGGACGAGTACACTCAATAGATATTGAATTTAAAACAAACATATTAAGTATAAATATATTCATTATAAATAGTATAAAAATTTCTTTAAGCAAGGTACGTTACTGTGCACTGCTGTTGGCCACAAATTTTAAGAAGGCAACGCGCCTTCGACGCGACCTCTATGGCAGGGTGCAACTGAGTTCATACTATATTCCATTTAACTGTACCCATGCAAAATAATCCAGAAGGCGCTGGATAAAAGCCAAAGCGCTTCAAGAGCAACACCGCCACTGAAAAATAGAAAAAAGGTCGCCTTGCGGGCCGGTATTTTGCGGTAGCTTGACATCGTCTCAAGCCATGCGCCGACCAATGGAATGCGCTGCTGCCGCTATATTGAGTCGAAGTAGTCGCGGGAATATTGAAAGCGGGATTTTCATCCGTACTTCACCCACGCTGTGCAATAAAATTCTGTCCTCAACTACCCATCAACAAATCAGCACAGCCAGTCCATACTCAGATGTATTAAAGATGCTTGACTCCAGACAGAACAGCCACTTGTATTGTAAGCTATATGGAAGAAACTATTGAAAATTATTATTCTCCATCCGGTAGGTATGCAGGTTTCTTGTATTTGTACGGTAGAAATATTGCGTAAAGTCCGTTTATATCAGAATGTCAATAAATAAGAAATTAGATTATACTTGTCTCTATTTTTATTCAAAATAACCTATTCTTCATGCTAAATTAGCCAAAATAGCATTTTACTATATCTATTGTTCTGCAAAATAAAGAAATTTTGACGCATATAAACCATAGAGACGCATTCTGGGGCACAATATAACCCGCGGTCAATTCACCTCATTTTTTCATGTTTCTGTCTCATCATGGTAAGTTATTATGTATAAATTTTTCGAAGATTAGAGTCTAACTTCACAATTTTAAAATAAATTTTAACAAAAGCAGGTAAATTAGACCAAAATTCGGCTTTGTTTTCTCGTGTATGCTATTATGTTTTGGTTTCTGATAAGCTAATAATGATGTTCATCTATGCCAAAATAATTCGATTAAAAGTTTTCTATTGAAATAATATAGGACAAGGGATTGCCTTTTACGCTGGTTTTACGTATTTTACTAGAAAATTTCTTCTGATTGGAAAATAGTCCCCAACTGGAACGTCATCTTTTTCTACGGCGGTTATTGGGGTAACAGTGCCGCTTACCATGTTTATTTTTACCCGGGTTTTATATCCTATTGAACTATTAAAGGC
>JAAAKG020139334.1:0-12391 GCA_010014905.2 Druon quercuslanigerum
TAAATAAAAAAGTAATTTTTAATTTTCAGCAAAAAATAACGACAAAACGACTACAAAAACCATAAAAAATGTAAAAATCCTCGAATGTTGACAATTTCCCTTGTATTTGACAGTTAGTCGGCCCTAAAGGTAATCAACGCCACGCTCGGTCAATTGAAGTACTAATGCGCAGGCGAGCCAAGGGTCTGCCCATTTTTAGCTTTGAGTTGCACAGGGCTGCTCATCAGTAAATCAAAAATCTTACATCACTGGAGTAATTTTTAACCCTGGCCAACAAAATTAACATCATATATACAATTTATTTTAACTAATGTTATTAATTTAATAATTAGATAAATAAATAGTTTAAGTTTACACAAAAATATGAATTTTTAACAAAAAAGTTAGTTTCCAATCTAATTGTTTAGTTTGCTAACAAATTGTCTACGAAAAAATTGCATTTTTAATCCGAACATATGAATTTTTCACAAAAATTTTTTAATTACAACCAATAGTAGAGGATCCGAATATAAAACGACCTTCACCCATTCGTTTACGCGATAAAAAATATTTTATATCAAATTTAATATTTTAAAAAATATATCGTGAGTAGGTTGCCTAAAAAATTTTAATCAAAGCTATGAATAATTAAAAATTCGAAAATGACGCCATTTTGTTTTTTCAAAAAAAAAACAACAGTTGTGCTGAATTGTGCTAGGCTTTTGATTCGTTTTACAGCAAAAACGTGTTAAAAAAATTAAAATTGGAACCAAAATTAAAAAAAAAACTTTCTGGACAGAAACGCTATTTTTCTTTTTTAACAACAAGCAAATTGTGCTTGGTTTGTGCTCAATTTTACTGTAAACGATTTTTAAAAAAAGTCAAAATTTGAACCAAAATTCACAAAAGAACATTTTTTCTAACATTCCTAACAAAAATGTACAAAATATGAATTTCGAAAATCTGATAGTTCTGCTAGGTTGTGCTTTGCTTGATGTAAAACAATTGTTGTGCTACACACTTTTTACTCAGGGCCATATTTTTTTGTGAAAATCAAGTTTTTTTTATCAAATTAATTTTTTGAACCGCGAATATTTCAAAATGTAAATTTTGAAAAAACGTTTCGCGTACGACTTTACGACGAATAATTTTTGAAATTAAAAAAATGTCAATATGCGAATTTCGAATTTGGACGCAAAGCACAACCTAGCAGAACTATCAGATTTTCGAAATTCATATTTTATACATTTTTGTTAGTAATGTTAGAAAAAATGTTCTTTTGTGAATTTTGGTTCAAATACTAGTATTTCATCAATAAATGTGGTCGTACGTGAAACGTTTTTTCAAAATTAAAAAAATTAAAAAAATTAAATAAAAAAATTCTCAGGAAAACAGAAACTAATATTTCACACAAAAATATAGACCTGCGTGAAGAGTCTAGAGCACGAAATTCGCACTTTGAAACAATTTTGGGTTCAAAAAAGTAATTTGAGACAAAAAAAGTAATTTGAGACAAAAAACTAAATTTCCACCAAAAAATATAGTTCCGAATGAAACGTGTGAAGGACAATAATTGTTTTGCACAAAATAAGTTTACAGCAGAATTGAGCACAAACCTAGCCCAATTTAGTACAATTTTTTTTTGTCAAAAAAAAAACAGAATGGCGTTTCTGGCCCAGAAAAGTTTTTTTTTTTTAATTTTGACTAAAATGTTCACTTTTTTTTAAAAATCGTTTGTTGCAAAATCGGACACAAACTAAAATGATTTTTTTAATTCTGACTAAAATCTTCACTTTTTTTAAAATCGTTTAATGCAAAATCGGGCATCAACTATAATACTGAACCCCTAAGAAAAAAAATAAGTTGTTTATAAAGACTCTAAACTAATTCTTAATGAAAAATGTATTCGTTAATATTTTAATAAAAACAAAAAAAGATTTTAATTTTAATTTATTTAAAATGAAAATCAAAATATTTAAATCTTTAACCAAAAAAAATTAATTTTCAACCGAGCAGTTTCATTTTTATATGGTCCAAGTATGCATTTTCAACAAAATACATTAATTTACACCAGAAAAAATATATTTTTTTAAAAAACAATTTTTAGTAAGAGTTCAAATTTTAACCGAAGTGTGGATTTTTCAAACTAGAAATTGATTTTTTTAGCTAAAAAAGATTCCTTTTTTAACAAAAGATGGAATAGTTAAATTTTCAAAAAAAAAATTCTCAACCAAAAAAAAACGATTTTTCAACAAAATAGTTCTATTTTTAACCACAGAAATAAATTGTTAACCAAACAGTTGCATTTGCAACAAAATAATTTAATTATAATCCAATTAGTAGAATTATTAACCAACTGAGAAAAAGTCTGAAACAAAAATATAATAATAGACTTAAAAAATAATTAACGAATAATATTTTCCTATTGGATTTTATTACTTGCTGAAAATGCAACTATTTTGCTCAAAAGTTTTTTTTGTTTGTAGAAAATTTAACTGCTTGTTTAAAAGCTAAATAATTGCAAATTTTTTTCATATTTGACTGAAAAATAATTTTTTTACTGTGAATTTAACAATTTGTCTTTTTCGTTCAAAATTCATTTTCTTGGTTGAAAATTAAACTATTTTTTTGAAAAATTGGTTTTGTTTGGGTTGCAATTTTATTACATCAACTATAAATTTAACTATTGAATTTTTGGTTAAAACTTTTCTTGTTGATGATTCATTTTTTTCTGTAAAATTCATCTTTTTGGTTTAGAAATCAACTTTTTATTTGAAAATTCCATTTTTTTAAATTAATATTGAACTCTTCTCTTGAAAAATCATTATTTTTTAAAATTCATAATTTTAGTTGCAATTTCATATCTTTAGTTGAAAATGTAGCTATTTCGCTAAAAAATCGTTTAAAAAATCTTTTGTGGTATAAAATTGATGTATTTTGTTGAAAATTCAACAATTGTTAACAATTCTTAAAATATTCACTAATACATGTTTCTTCGAGAATTCTATTTTTATTTGGTTGAAAAATCAAATGTTTGGTTTAAAGTTGAACTACTTTTTATACAATTCATTTTGTTTCGACTGAAAATGAATAATTTTAGTTAAAAAATTGAATTTTGTTGTTGAAAATTAATTTTTTTTGTTGAAAATTGAATTGTTTTTTTTACAAAATTTTACTTTTTGGCTTAAGAATTTAAAAATTTGTTAGAAGATTAAACTATTTGGTTGAAAGTTAACTTTTTTCTTAAAAATTAAACTATTTTGTTTAAAACTAGTTTTTTTTATTAATGTTTTTGATTCGAAAATGTAGCTATTATTTTCGTTGAGGATTCGAGTATTTTGTTAAAAATTCGTGATTTTTAATTGAATTTAACTGGCTGAAATGTTGTTTATTTTTTAAATGCAAATCAGTTTTCTATATTTAAAACTTAACAATTCCATTTTTGTTTTAAAATTGATATTTTTTTTTAAATGTCACTATTTCTTTGAAAATTCATCTTTCAAGATTAAAAATTAACTGTTTTAGCTTGAAAACTTAACAATTAAAAAAATAATCTTTTTTGTTGAAAATTTATATATTTGGTTAAGAATGATTATATTTCATTAAAAATTCGTATTTTTTGTTGAATCAAACTGGTTGGTAAATCGTTGGTTTTTTGTCAAAAATTAGATTTCTAACTAAAAAATTAACTATTCAATTTTTTATGTAAATTTATCTATTTTAGATGAACTTTAAAAATTCACGTATTTGGTAAAGAAACTCAACTTTTTTTTTCAAATTCATCCTTTAGTATTAAAAATTAATTTTATGGCAAAAAAGTCATCTTTTTTTATAGCAAATTTGTCATTTTGTCTAGAAAATTCAACTTTTTGGTTGAAAGTACAACTAGTACATTTTGGGTTAAAAAAAAGTCCAGTGAAAAAAATTTGTCGATTGGCATCCGAAAAAAATTAAAGAAAAATAATAATGTTTGAAATCGAATATCTTCGATTTTAAAAAAAACTTTGAAAAAGTAATAAATTATAAATTAAGGAACAAATTTTTTTCAATTATCATTTTTTTTATATAATGTGCTAAACATTTTTCTTTGTCATGACGGAAATACAAACTTTCATGAAAAAAGTAAACAATTTTTTCCGATTTCTAAATTTTATTATTGCTGCATGAACATATATAGAAATTCGCAATAATTTTTAAACAAATAGTTTTTTTTTTAATTTTCAATTCCAATAAGACCGCGCAAAAGTTATTAACTGAATTTAAAAATATTTTACATCTGAACGAATAAACGAAAATATTCGAAATCTGTTAATATCTTCTATTTGGTTTTTAAATTTGAAATATTAAAATTTAGAAAGACAGAGAAAAATTATAAATAAAAAAAAGATGTACATATTTTAGTTAACTATACACTAGAAAATATGTTTTTACAATATTTTGATGGAAGTTTTCAAATTTGAATTCTTGATTAAATGATTCAGAATAGTAATAACTAACAATAATCGTAAAAATAATTCTATTTTTTAAATCGCTTCAACTAATTTATTAATAACATTGTTAAAATCTCTTACAGATAATACTTAATAATTCACAATAACAAAATATATTATCTTTGGTTCATCTGGGGTATTAACAATTCATCGGATTAAAAATAGGACCTAACTAATAATTTTTATAATAATACTAATAATTAAATAAGTACCACCTGAAAGTTGTCTTTTCATATTCAACTTGAAAAGATTAGCCCTGAATAAAAATTTTTCTCCCGAAACGGTTCAATTTATAATAAATAAAATCAATTACTTTACAAAACAATATTGTATACAAATTATTTATAAATTATTTATAAATGAATCGAATTCTGCAAAGTAGTGGCATCTTGTGAAGAAAATTAGAACTCTGCTATGAAGACCGTAAGGTAATCTCTGGTAATCTCTTTGTGGATACTTGGTTAATTTAAATAAATTGATCAACAATATCAATATATTAATGATTTTATAAGAGAAAAAACATCAAGTACCCCTCATTGTTTTAAGAGTCGAGCCAGTCGATAATCTCTTAATTGTTCATCGTTTTTTAAATCTTAATCTGAATAATTCGATCATTTTTTTTTATTAATTAATTACCTACTTAACTCGAAATTCCCTAAAATTTTGATCGACTTTCGAGTTGGTAAATTCCACCGGTATATTTGCTTTTCGAAGCAAAATCTTCACTGAAGTGATCATTCCCATTGTACATTGAAAATCCACGTCGAGATAACTCCTCTCCTGGGACAATTGTTGGATTTGTGTAACAAAAATCTGCCATCATATTGGCCTGTCTGCTAAGTTGGTTCGACCTATAAGAAAATTGATAAATTAAAAACAAAATTAAATCAGGGGGCAGGGCGAGAGACAGATGCGACTCTCGCCCCGGAAGGGCCGCAGTCCGCGAGTACTCAGTTGAGTATATTGCGCAATATTATGCATTCCAATTGGAAACTGTTTAGATGGCGGTTTAAACTGTTTACGTTTCGATTTCTCCTCGATTTAGGAACAAGGCTATTTTAAGGCAACTCGAGACACTGTTACTAAATCGAGGTTCTGGTGTACTTGAATAGCAACGTAATTTATCCATTTGTGAATAGATAAATTGTCACTAAGAACAATTTTTGAGATTTTTATTTAATATAAAACTAAAATAATATTTTTAAGCAGCAGTTTGTCAGATATTATTTTCTAAGAAAAACTTCCAGTTTTCAAAACTAATATTACGATTTATTGGAGGGTCTATCTTTACCCTTTTTACCGTTTTACCAGAATTGAAAATTCAAACTGAAAGTTCATTTTATCGGTTACCAAGTTTACTTTTAAATTTCATGTTAAGAATTTTTTTGTTACTAAAACTTGTATTATTTAGTTCAAAATCTAATTATTTTGTTGAAAATTCAACAATTTTGTTAAAAAGTCTGGACCAAATAATTTTTTCTTTTGTAGTTAAAAATTAAAAAATGTTTGTTGAAAATTTATATTTTTTTGGTAAAACTGTATCTTCTTAAGTTGGAAATTTAACTATTTATTTGAAAATGTTGTATTATGTTGCAAATTATTTTTTTTGTTTAAACACTCAAATATTTTGTTAACAGTTGAACCGGTTTCTTAAAAATGAACTTTTTCTTGAAACTTCCTAATTTTAGAGCAAAAATCACCTTATTGGTTTAAAATCAAACTACTTTGATAAAAATAATTTTTTATTGTTAAGCAATAATTTTTTCAGTGTACATTTAATTATTTGATTGCAAAAATTTAACTACTTAGTAGAAATCTCAACAGTTTTGTAAAAAAAATAGTTTTCTTTATTGAAAAATATTTTTTTACAATGAAAATGTAACTATTTTCGTCAATAACTAATCTTATTAGTTTAAAAATTTAAATAATTGGTTAAAAATGTTGTATTATGTTGCAAACAATTTTTTTGTTCGAAAATTCAAATATTTTGTTAAAAGTTGAACTGGTTTCTTAAAAATTATTTTTTTCTTGAAACTTCCTAATTTTAGAGAAAAATTTACCTCATTGGTTTAAAATTAAACTGCTTTGATAAAAAATTAGTTTTAATTGTTAAACAATCATTTTTTAACTGCACATTTTATTTATTGTATAAAAATTTTTTTGTCAATGAAAATGTTACTATTTTTGGTCAATAACTAATTTCTTTAGTTTTAAAATTTAAATATTTGGTTGAAAATTGTTGTATTGTATTGAAATTTCGTATTTTTGCAAAAAATTAATCTCCTGGATTGAAAATTCAACTAATTGGTTAAAGATTTATGTTTTTTGTTGAAAATGCATAAATTTTTAGTAAAAATTTAATTGCCCTGGTTTCAAAATTACAATATTTAGCCGAAAATTAATGTAAGTTGTTGAAAACTGGCATTTTTTAAAAAGAAATTATATACTTGGATGAAAATTCAACTAAATAGTGAAAAATTTATGTTTTTTGTTAAGAACGCGTCTTTTTTACTAAAAAAATTTATCTTCTCAGTTGAAAATTCATTTATCAATTAAAACATCAAATCCTAACTGTTTGGTTTAGAAATGATCATTTTTGATTCAAACTTCAACTACTTGGTAAGTTGAACTACACAGTATAATTTTTAAACAGATTTTACTCTTTGGTTGAAAGTGTACCTATTTTTCAGATTTTTTTTTGTTTAAATTTAAATATTCTAGTTTTTGTAAAAAGTTGATCCTTTTAAATTGAAAATTTATCTTTTTTCTATGAAAATTTGTCTCTTTTGATCAAAATTTCATTTTTTGTTTGTGTAAAAATGCAATTGATTTAGTTAAGGAATTTACTATTTTATTAACATTTTATTTGAGGATAAACTTTGTTACCTGAAAATTTAACTATTCGATTTTTGGTTAAAATATAATCTTTGTTATTTTAAAATTCAACTATTCGGTAGAAAAATTAATAATTTTTGGTTGTTGAAAGTTTGCTTTGTTTGGTATACAAATAATTCTGTTATCTGCAAAATGATCTATTCCATTTTTGCTTTAAAATTGATAATTTTTAGTTGAAAATTCAACTATTTTTTTAAAGATTTTGCTCTTTGGTTGAAAGTATACCTATTTCTTAGAATTTTTTTGTTAAAATTTAAATATTCTAGATTTTGTAAAAAGTCGGTTCTTTTAAATTTAAAAATTTATCTTTTTGATTTGAAAATTTGTCTCTTTTGATTGAAATTTCATTTTTTGTTTGTTTAAAAATGTTTTAGTTAAGGATTTTACTATTTCATTAAAATTTTATATTTAAGGATAAATTTCGTTAGCTGAAAATTTCACTTTTCGATTTTTGGTTAAAAGACGTTTTTTTATCTCTTGATTGAAATTTCATCCTTTTTTGTTTAAAAATGCAACGGTTTTACTATTTTGTTAAAACTGTTTTTGAGGATAAATTTTTTTAGCGGCAAATTTCATTATTCGATTTTTGGTTAAAACATAATCTTTGTTACTTTAAAATTTAACTATTTCTTAAAAAATTAATGTTTTTTTTTGTTTCTGAAAATTTGCTTTTTTTGTATAAAAATAATCTTGTTATTTGCAAACTGAGCTACTCTTTGTTTGCTCAAAAAATTTTATTTCTTAGTTGAAAATTCAACTACTTGGTTCAAAGTTGAACAACATAGATGTACAATTCTTTATAAAGCTTTTACTCTTTGGTTGATAGCGTACAAATTTTTCAGAATTTTTTTAAAATTTAAAAAAGTGTTTTTTTAAAGCTGAAAATTCAACTTCTTGATTTAAAAAATTTATTTATTTTGATAAAAATTGCATCTCTTTTTGGTTAAAAATATTTGTTAAAGGATTTTACTATTTTGTGGAAATTTTTGTTATCATTAATTTTTTTAGCTGGAAATTTAATTATTCGATATAAGAAAACTATTTGGTAGACAATTAATATTTTCATCTCAAAATTTATTTTTTTTGTATAAAGCTAATCTTGTCAGTTTTAAAATGAACTATTCCATTTTTGCTTCAAAATTTCTCTTTTTTAATTGAAAATTTAACTATTTTTTAAAAGATTTTACTCTTTGGTTGAAAGTGTACCTACTTTTTAGAATTTTTTTTCTTAATTTAAATATTCTTTTTTTTTATAAAAATCCGATCCTTTTAAATCGAAAATTCATCTTTTTGCTTTAAAAATTTGTCTCTTTTGATCGAAATGTCATTTTTTGTTTGTTTAAAAATGCAACTATTTTAGTTGAGGATTTTACTATTTTATTACAATTTTATTTGAGGATAATTTTTGTTAGCTGAAAATTTAACTATTCGATTTTTGGTTAAAAGATAATCTTTGTTATTCTAAAATTCAACTATTTGGTATTAAATTAATGTTTTTTTGTTTTTGAAAATTTTCTTTTTTTGTATAAAAATAATCTTGTTATTTGCAAACTGAGCTACTCTATTTTTGCTTAAAAAATTTTATATCTTAGTTGAAAATTCAGTTACTTGGTTCAAAGTTGAACAACATAGATGTACAATTCTTTATAAAGATTTTACTCTGTGGTTGATAGCGTACGAATTTTTCAGAATTTTTTTAAAATTTAAAAAAGTGGTTTTTTAAAACTGAAAATTGAACTTCTTGCTTTAAAAAATTTATTTCTTATAAATTAAAAATTCTATCTTTTTTTTGTTAAAAATATTTGGTAAAGAATTTTACTATTTTTCTGAACTTTTTTTATGATTAATTTTTTAGCTGAAAATTTTAATATTCGATTTTTGTTTGATAAAAAAAAACTATTTGGTAGAAAATTATTGTTTTTTTTCTCAAAATTTATTTATTTTTTGTATAAAATTAATCTTGTTAGTTGTAAACTAAACTATTTCATTTTTGGTTAAAAATGTATCTTTTTTAGTTGAAAATTCAACTATTTGTTTTAAAGTTGAACTACGCAGTAAGCTTTTTTTGTAATTTTAATTTAAAAATTTTTTTTAAATTACAAATTAAATTTAAAAAAAATTTCTGGAAAATTTTTACGCTATCAACCAAATAGTAAAATCTTCATACAAAATTGTACCTCTATGCAGTTCAACTTTAAACCAAGTAATTGAATTTTCAACTCAAAAAATTAGTTTTTAAACAAAAATCGAGTATCTAAGTTTGCAACTAACAAAATTATTCTTATACAAAAAAGAAATTTAAAAAAAATTTAATTTGTAATTTAAAATTGGTTGAAAGCGTAAAAATTTTTCAGAATTTTTTTTTTAATTGAAGTGTTCTAGGCTTGGTAAAAAGTTGATTTTTTGAAACTGAAAATTTAACTTCTTGCTTTAAAAAATTTATTTATTTTGATAAAAATTGAATCTTTTTTTGTTAAAAATATTTGTTAAACGGTTTTACTATTTTGTTGAAATTTTTTGTTATGATTAATCTTTTTAGCTGAAAATTTAAATATTCGATTTTTGGTTGATATAAGAAAATTATTTGATAGATCTCTCAAAATCTATTTTTTTCGTATAAAATTAATCTTATTAGTTGTGAACTGAACTATTCCATTTTGGTTGAAAATCTATCTTTTATAGTTGAAAATTTAACTACTTGGCTTAAAGTTAAACTACACAGTACATTTTTTTAAAGATTTTACTCTTTGGTTGAAAGTGTACCTATTTTTCAGATTTTTTTTTTTGTTTAAATTTAAATATTCTAGTTTTTGTAAAAAGTTGATCCTTTTAAATTGAAAATTCATCTTTTTGCTTTGAAAATTTGTCTCTTTTAATCGAAATTTCATTTTTTGCTTATTTAAAGATGCAACCGTTTTAGTTGAGGATTTTCCTATTTTGTTAGAATTTTATTTGAGAATAAATTTTGTTAGCTGGAAATTTAACTATTCGATTTTTGGTTAAAACATAATCTTTGTTATTTTAAAATTGAACTATTATATAGAAAAATTCATGTTTTTTTTGTTGTTTAAAATTTGCTTTTTTGTATAAGAATAATCTTGTTAGTTTCAAACTTAGCTACTCGATTTTTGTTTAAAAACTCATTTTTTGAGTTGAAAATTCAATTACTTGGTTTAAAGTTGAACTGCCTAGAGGTACAATTTTGTATGAAGATTTTACTATTTGGTTGAGAGCGTAAAAATTTTTCAGATTTTTTTTTTAAATTTAAGTATTCTAGTCTTGGTAAAAAGTTGGTTTTTTAAAACCGAAAATTCAACTTCTTGCTTTGAATATTTAATTTCTTTTGATAAAAGTTGCATCTTTTTTTGCTAAAAATATTTGTTAAAGAATTTTACTATTTTCCTGAAATTTTTGTTATGATTAATTCTTTAGCTGAAAATTTAAATATTCGATTTTCGTTTTCGTATAAAATTATTCTTTTTAGTTGTGAACTGAACTATTCCAGTTTTGGTTGAAAATGTATTTTTTACAGTTGAAAATTCAACTATTTAGTTTGGAGTTGAACTACATAGTAAAATTTTTGTTTTGGAAGATTTTACTCTATTACATTTTTTGTTAAATATTTTATTGATCTAAAATTGAATTCTTTTTTATTTAAAATATTAAATAATACATTTTTGTTTGAATTTTTTTTCTGGTATAGAAATAAATTAAAAAAAAATAAAAATTCAATATTTTGAATTAATTGAACTGACTTTGTTTGAAGATTTTACTATTTTGTTAAAAATGTTTTCCTTAATATCTTTTAAACATCCACGGAAAGTCTTAAAAATTCTTGAAGTTTTTTAAAATACCCTAAAAACTTTGAAATCTTTTGGTATCATTTAAAAACCTTGGAAACCGTGTAAAAAACCTGAAAATTCTTAAAATTTTAGGAATCTTCTATTTAAAAAACCCTAATATTTTTGTAATACTTTGAAATATTTTGAAATAATTTAATATATTTGATGTCTTTTTAATATCCATGGAAAGTCATAAAATTTTTTTAAAATCTTGAAATGTTGTAAAATACTAATGTAAAATGTAAAATAATAAATTTGTAAGATTTTACTTTATTACATTTTTTGTTAAATATTTTATTGATCGAAAATTGAATTATTTTTTGTTTAAAATATTAAATAATACATTTTTGTTTGAATTTTTTGACTGGTATAGAAATAAATTAAAAAAAAATTAAATATTTTGAATTAATTGAACTGACTTTGTTTGAAGATTTTACTATTTTGTTGAAAATTTTTTCCTTAATATCTTTTAAACATCCAGGGAAAGTCTTAAAAGTTCTTGAAATTCTTCAAATTTTTTAAAATACCCTAAAAACTTTGAAATCTTTTGATATCTTTTGATATCTTTTGAAATCCTTGGAAACCGTGTACCCTGAAAATTCTTAAAATTTTAGGAATCTTCTATTTAAAAAACCCTAATATCTTTGTAATACTTTGAAATTCTTTGAAATAATTTAATATATTTTATGTATTTTTAATATACATGGAAAATCTTAAACTTTCTTAAAATTCTTGAAATTTTTTAAAATACCCTGAAATCTTTGAAATATTTTGAAATCTTTGGAAACCTTTTAAAAACCCTGAAAATTCTTAAAATTTTAGGAATCTTCTATTTAAAAAAAACCCTAATATCTTTGTAATACTTTGAAATTCTTTGAAATAATTTAATACATTTTATGTATTTTTAATATCCATGGAAAATCTTAAACTTTCTTAAAATTCTTGAAATTTTGTAAAATACCCTGAAATCTTTGAAATCTTTTGAAATCTTTGGGAACCTCTTAAAAACCCTGAAAATTCTTAAAATTTTAGGAATCTTCTGTTTAAAAAACCCTAATATCTTTGTAATACTTTGAAATTCTTTGAAATAATTTAATATCTTTTATGAATTTTTAATATCCATGGAAAATCTTAAACTTTCTTAAAATTCTTGAAATTTTGTAAAATACCCTGAAATCTTTGAAA
>JAAAKG020139335.1:0-12391 GCA_010014905.2 Druon quercuslanigerum
TAGGGATATAATCAAGAACTTGAAAAACGGTAAGGCTTCCGGGGTAGACAGTATTAACGCTGAAATGCTTAAACTCGATGGCGAGTATAGACCACACTGCAATAACTACAGATGGAACATCACGACTTTGTGAGGATCTTCACTTGGTGTGATTGCTAGAGAGATTGATCAGCAACCTGGGTCGGAGCAGTGTCGTGGAATGAACGCGTTATTTTAATAAATAACACGAGAATTCTAGATCAATCTAAAAATTCTATAACGCCTTCCTCACACTACTCCCTTCCCCACCGAGTGAGTCATGCCTACCCCGAAAGGGAAACAGCTTAATGGTGCAATAATAATATCAAAGATATTTTTCGTTCGAAACCTTATTTTTGGCTGTTCAAAAAATACGTCACGCTTTCGGAAAGGGGGGGATGAAACAGAAGTTGGCACCACGCATGGGAAATATAAATGTGAATTTATATTCACAAATGAAGCTTTACACACTTTCCCCTATTCCATTTTTTACTCCCTTTTTCCCTCGTTTCAAGAAACTTCCCCTTTTTTCCCTCATTACTCAGTAATAAAATGAAACTGTTTTGAGTTAAATATATATTCATTTTAATTAAAAGTCAACTACAATACTTTTGGTTCTGAATTCATCTCTTATAGTTAAACATTTTACTATTAGGTTCAAGATTTAATTATTTTTTTGAAAATTGAAATAATATATTTTCAGCTGAAAATTGAAATTCATCTATTTAATTTTTTATTGAGGATTCATCCTTTTGGTTGAAAATACAATGATTTGTCTTTTTTGGTTAAAAATTCAACTCTCTGGTTAAAAATTAGTTTAATTTGGCGAAGGATTCAACTGTTTTTGGTTTGTAATTAAAATCTTTTTGTTTCAAATACCAACTATGAGAACTTTTTTGTTGGGAATCATACTTCTTGTTTATATCGACTGTTTTTTATTTAAAATTGCAACCTTTTTTGTGTGAAATTTCGATGAAATGATTGAAAAAATAATCCTTTTAAGGTTGAAAATGTAATTATTTTGATCAAAATCGAATTTTTTTGTTAAAAATTCATCTTTGCAGGCCGAAAATTTAACTAAGTGGTTAAAAATTCAACAGTTTTGTTGAAAATTGGTATTTTTGCATTGAAAAATTCTTGGTTAAAAATGTATCGTTCTTTGTTTAAACGTCAACTATATTTTCTAAAAACTTAGTCTTTTTGTCCTGAAGATTCGACTATTTGGTTAAAAATCAAAAATTTTGTGGCACAAGTTGATAATCCTCTATTTAAAAATTTGTCTTTGAAGGTTGAAAATTCAACTATTTAGTTA
Organism: Druon quercuslanigerum; assembly: GCA_010014905.2. NCBI lineage: Eukaryota > Metazoa > Arthropoda > Insecta > Hymenoptera > Cynipidae > Druon > Druon quercuslanigerum. The sequence goes on from JAAAKG020139335.1 coordinate 1,331, forward strand.
AAAAGTTGTCTTTTTTCTTGAAACTGCAGCTACTTGGTTGTAAATTCAATACTGTTTGCTCTAAAAGTAATTAGCATGTTGGATGCAAATTCAACTATTTGGTTAAAAATTCATCTCTTTTGCTTGAAAATTCATTTATTACAAATAAAAGTATCTGTAATTGAGCACAATTTCTTTTATTATTTTTTTTTAATTCTACCACTTACTTGAAAATTCGTCTTAGAAGGTTTAATATTCAACTACTTGGTTAAAAATTCGCCTCCTTTCTTAAAAGTTCAGCTAGTTGGTTTTAAATGCAAGTGTTTTCTCTCAAATAATTTTGTTTGTTTGTTAAATATTCAACTATTTGATTGAAAAATCATCTTTCTCACTTGAAAATTTATCCGTTCTGACTTAACAGTCAATTTTTTATAAAAAAAATCAGCATATTCAAACAAATATGGTGCCTAGATATTAATTTTATTTAGAAGAATTTATTCTTCTATTATTCCCAATTTTTCTCCTACTTTCGGAAAAATTACCCATTTACTCTATTTTGTGAGAACTTTAGTTTGTGAAGCCTTTTAACGTATTATACTTGTATGTTTTATGTTTTATTTTAGGCGTCCATCAAATTAAATCGAAGAAAAAAGTTGTATTTAAAAAGTGGAGAGGGCTTCTTCTTTATGACGTCACTGGGAGGGGGGGGGGGTGATCTCTGACGAAGAAGGAGAGTGGTGAAAAAATTTCCAAAATATTATAACGTAGTTTTTGAGGGGCATCTACTTGTTTAGTAAAGTTAAAATATTTTCATAAATTGTATGATACTATTCTTACGCCTATGGCTGTGATGTTGACTGGCGCTGATCTTCTGATTTTCTCGTAAACAATCGATCGAGCTCTTCTTGCATCGCGTCATTTAAATAGAATCAGGCAAACCTACCTGGGTTGACATGATTTTAATCTCGATGATTTAATTCAAATGGCGACACTTATCATTCAATAATAACGGCGATGATGATTTTCAATAGTTGATTCGACATGATTCGTCATTAAAAATTTTAATTTGCTCTCGAAGAAACTTTATACAGCCAGAATTAGTTAAGAATTTATTTTTTTATCGTGTTGAAAGAAATTACTGAAGTGTAATCAAATTTAGTTATAATTTATAACACGAAAATTTTTCACAGGCCCTTATACCTAGTGAACTGGAGTCGTCTGGCGGTATATATATGTACGCGTGCTAAAGGAAGTACGGTTGTATTTATTATTTACTTATTTATTTGAGTGAAGAGGGGGGGGGGGGTTGTCATGCTAAACAGTACGGTTGGTTCATAATTTTACTTGAAAATTCATCTCTTTTGTTGCGAATTAAAATATATCGTTTAAAATTCGTTTTTTTTTTAATTTGGAGAATTAATTATTTTAACTAAGAATGTAATTATTTCATTTTTGGTTGGGAACTGATATTTTTTTATCATTATGGATTAACAATGTAACACTTTGAGTCAAAATTAATCTGACTACTTTGAGGATTCAACATTTTCTTAAAAAATTAAACATTTGTATTGAAAATGATCTTTTTGCTAAAAACTAAACTATTTTTATCATTTTTTTTTAAATCGTATTTTTTGGTTCAAAATTCAGCCGCTTTGTAAATAATTCGTCCCTTTAGGTTTAAAAATAAAATATTTTGTTTAAAATAATGTATTTAATTAAAAATTCGTCTTTTTTGGCAGAAAGTTAATCTTCTTGCTGAAAAGTCTTTTTTTGTGTGTGGGAAATTTAACGATTTGTTTAGAAATTTAGGTTTTTCAGTTGATTATTCAACTGCTTCGTTGAACGTCGAATTGGCTTCTTAACATCACCTATTCGGTTTAAAATTGTACTTTTTTGTTGAAAATTCGGGTTTTGATTAGTTAAAAATTGATTGTTTTTCTTCCGTTGTTGGATAGATAATTTTTCTTTTTTTGAAAGTTTAATATATAATTTGACTTGACTTCGAGGGAACTTACAGTGTTTCATTAGAATCAATATGCTATTTGCGTTAATTTTATTTAAAAGAATTTATGACTCCATTATAACCTTTTTTCGTGAAAATTACCCTCTTTACTCTAATTTGATAAAAATTTGGGCTACTTTACTTGCGGGGAGAAGTACGACAAAACTACGGTTGTCAACGAAATTTAAACAGAAATCATCAAGATCCTCATCCAGTAACGATTTTCGGTTATGTTAGCGCTGTAGTGAGGAAGTGATCATTTTTAATCTAAAAATTATTATATATTATAGATTAAATTTTGGTAAACAATTATAAAAAATAATAATATACTGTTTAAACAATTAGGTTCGTTTACTTGATTTAATTATTGCCTTGTTCTATTGGAAAAGGGGACCAAAATTGAAAATATTAGAAAGAACTGCAACTTTCTAGCATTATTCTGAGAATATTATTACAAAAATTAATAAATTGTTTAAAAAAATTTTTATGTTACATTTAATAGATTATAGTCTCGATCTAACTGAAAAGTTTAAAATAAGTTGAAAAATTCGGAAAAAGCTGTGACTTTCTAACTTCATTCTAAGAGGAAAATGCTAAGAACGATAGTAAATTGTTCAAACAATGTATGTATGCATCTACTATGTGAGCACGAAAACTTTAATTGTTCACTTATGGGTTTCTTTTGGGGTTCTATAAATAAGACTGATGGGGTTGATATTTAGAAAATAGTTATTCTTTTTTTCTATATAGCTAAATGTGAAGAGAAATGTTGAGTTTCAACTCGATTCACCGAATATTGATGATTCTGAGTCAAATCTACAAAAACGTATTTTTTATGAGAAATAACTTGTTAAAAATATTTAGCGGCGATATGCATGTAAATTCGAAGAAAAAAATTGATTCTCCCTAGAGTGAGCAATCTAAACCGTTGCACTACTTAGATAGTTTTGAAATTTTATTTATCGCGATTGTTTGAAGTTTTACACCAATGGTTCCTCAATTTGTAGAAGCAAATATGCGGGAAAACTTTAATGGATAAAGTGAGAACGAGATTATTCTAAAATAATGTTGTCTAGAAGAGACACTAGTTGACACATGGAAAAGAAATCGGTTAAGATGGTTCGGGCATATTGAGAGAATGAAAGATGAACGACTAACGAAACAAGTTTATCAAGGTAAATGGCCGCGTGCCTAGAGGCAGACCGCGGAAAGAATGGTTAGAATGTATGAGTGAGACCCTAGTTAGAAGAGACTAGGGTACTAGGCCACCTTGGATATTATTGGAACTACACCGAAAAAACGATATTCTAATATTAAGATTATCATATTCTTACAAGAATATTCTTAGTAATATTCTTAACGAAGTTAGCGAAATTCTTATTTTAAGAATGTGTTCCAATAAAAGGGAGAAGATATTCTTATAATGAGAATATGAGTAGGGAAACAAGAAATGGGCAAAGAATAATGCGCATTATTTCGCGCGGTTACACCGAGACATTACCTCGCTATTTTATTGATTCGCGATCTCGTGGCGGAGTTTGGATCAAGTTTATCCGAGTTCAATCTGGCTGAGTTCTATGGAAATAAAAGAAGTGAAAACGTGGCTAGAAGATTACCAACTTGGGGATCTTGTCCACTTATTTGAACGTAAGTATTGAAAATGATTCCTTCCAAATTTATTTTGTGCCTTGTTTTTTCCACTGTTTTTTCTTGCTTGCTTTCAGAATTGAATCTCTTTATACAAAAATTATTAAGCCAGTCGGCACACTATATTTAAAATGGTTTGGAAAGATTTCTGTGTCACAAGTTCCAAAAGGTTCGTGAAACGTGTGAAATCGTGTGCCTACATTAAGAATATATTCTTGGCACTTAAGTTGGAAACATTCTTAAACTTAGTAGGGAATTTCCTAAATTAAACAAGAATATATATTCTTAAGGTAAGAGGGCCTATATCTTACATTGAGAATATATTCTTGGCGCCTATTTAAGTTGCAAATATTCTTAAAATTATTGGGATATTCTTGAAATAAGAATATGGCTTTTTGGGCGTAAGCGGGGAACCTCAATGAAGACTTTATGAGGATCTTCACTTGGGGTGATTGCTAAAGAAATTGATCAGCAGCCTGGGTGGGAGCAGTCTAGCGGAATGAACGTATGATTTGAATAAATTACACGAGAATTCTATATCAATCTAAAAATTCGATAACTCCTTTCTCATATCACTACCTTTCCCACCGAGTGAGTCACGCCTACCCCGAAAGTGATAATGGCTTAATGGTGCAAAAAAAAAGAAAAGGGAATATCCATGCCACAAGGTGTGAAGCTCTCTCAAATGAAAATACAATTATTCTTTATTGTAGCTTTGTTTTGACAATAAGTAAAGTTGTTTGTTGTTTAAATTAATTAGAAATCAATTCTTTATTATTTTTTTTGCACATGTTATTTGTCTTGGCACGTGATAATACCCGGAACCGGATCTGGATAACGTCTATATCTCATCTTCGAAGGAAAAGACGTCGTGTAATTATTCAGTTGTCGCTAATAATTCATTGTCCTCTGTACAATCCCGTAACTGGCTAGAAACAGTGGGAGCCAATCCATGCAACGGCACTTCTTCACAATTGCAAACTTGATGACATTGTCGTCTTTTTTCTTTCGATAGTCATTAAAGATATTTTCATCAACAAAGATTCCTTTCTTTCTCTTAAGAACCATTTAATATAATTTTTTATTATCGTCAGGGTGTACAAAGTACGAGTCAGCGTTTGCTCGTTTTCCTTGTTTTTTAATCATTAAAGTCAAAACACTTATAGAATTTATATAAACTGGTTTGCCTAATTTTTACGAAACTTGTATTAATTTAAATCTAGTCTCCTTCCTTTTATTGCTATTCTTTTTACAAGGATTTGAATCCAACATGATATTTTTTAAACTTAATAACAGCTCGAAACACATTTTTTTGAATAAAAGACAATGATTTCGCTTTTTACGAATTTAGGCGATAGAATTTAGAATTAAATTATCGAATGCGAAAAACAAGACGAAAAAATTATTCGAGTGGCCTTACTTAATATTCGATTTGATATTCGATAAACAAGTTCATCCGGTTACGAGCAGATAATGTGTCTGAAAAAGATGATGAAAACTTTTTTTCGTATCTTCTCTTACTCTGTTAGAATGATTGCGTATTACATTTTTTATTTCTATTTTATTCAATATTTTCTTTTAAAAATTTTAAATAAACTTTTTTAACAATTGGTCGATTTCTAGTTTTCTAATTGAAAAGCTTTTATTTAAAGATTCAAAGGAATGTATTTCTTATTCAGTGAATTAGATAGACTATCATTGTTTCAAAAGGCCTGCGGTTAATTAAATAAATTATTTAATTTTTAATTTAAATTAAATTATAATAATCAGAAAATAGTTACATGATAGATGATTATGCAAATGAGGTAATACCTTCATGTAAAATTTAATCTACGTACTCAAAATTTAATTTCTTTTATTTTTACGAAGCAATATATCCTGAAAAGTAGTAAAAATAACGACAGGCAAGTAGCTAAGTTACATGTTTTATCAATGACGAAATATCTCGTGATCGCCCACTATGATGTGGGTATGGTTGTATAAATGGATACCCATCGACATAAGCTGTAGCAAAACCTCGTGACTCTCATAGTGTTGTATAGGGTGGACAAAAAACTGTCTACTTCCACGATTCTACTTTGAATTTATTTTATTAAATTAATATATAAATATAAAAAATATCTTTATAAACACATTCATACCTAGATTGATAACTTTCTCGACATTTTTTGCAGCTGGGTGGTCCAAAAATAAATTAGACTTTTTTCGAATTTTCATGCTAGTCGCCCCCAAATTTGTTCAAATCCACACAAATATTAAAAGATCTTAAAATAATTATGTTCAGAGATTTCGCAAGCCCCATAAAGTTTAAACAATTCATTATTATTTTTAATAATATTCTCTTTGAATATTGTCACGAAGTTTCGGGTTTTCCTGAAAGTTTCGACTTTTTGTTCACTTTCCACTCAGAGTGATAACTTTGAAATATCTCTTGAAATATCTCTTACAATTAATCTTTTAAAATAAATCTGAAATCAGTAAAAAAATGTGTTAACTTGTATCGCATTAAATATTAAAAATCACAGATGTGTATATGTACACAATGTGTAACGGTGTAACACAAATTGTATGAGAAATTCCTTTAAGGCTGAATATGAAAATAATTTCTGCAACTATTCACAGGGTTGTCTTCCCGCCCCCAAGCGACTTCAGAAAGGGGTAGTGTATTGACCAACAGTATTTGTGGAATCGGAAGTAACCCCTTTCATTTTTCTCATTTCTTTAACACTTTAAACAAAGTTAAAAACGCTTAAATCCTTATTTTAGCACGGTTTCGGGCTTGGCTTGCATTAAAATTCAACATAAATGTTGGTCACGCATGACTTAACCATAATTATATATCATGGAAACAACATGTTAAAACGAAATCATTTCAGAATATTAAAAAAATATATATTTATTTGGAAATTTTAATTGAATATAATTTAAATTTTGTCTTTAAGAAATAAATGTTTACACTTAAAATTCCTCATGCGGAAATTTCGATTCACAATATTTCAGATAATCCACAATAACAAACTGAAACAGAAAGTTTTAAAAGTACCATACTTTTACATATTAAATTTCTCCATGTTTCAAAAAGATTGATTTTTTTTTTAATTTCTTGAATAAAATTACAATATAATTGAATGCGTTCTTTGGTGATATAAAAAAGACAATAATTGCAAGTTTGGTGTACAGAATTGGTAAGCATTGTTTTTTTCAGAAGGAAAAAAAATTATCCTTGTCTACAGGTAAAAGGATTTAAATGGCATCAAATCTAAACGCAAAGTGAGAACTGTGGCTTTCAGAACTTTAATTTCTAATCGGAAGATTTTAATTATTACACTCTTTTATAATAAAAACGATTTGCAATTTGGAAAATAATTAAACAAATTTCAAATATAGTTATTAAAAAAAAATCTTTCTTTTAAAAGCAAGGTTTAATCGATCAGAGCAGATCAAAAAATTTACTTTTAAAATTAGAAACAGTGATTTCAAAAATTTGTTCATTAAACATAATGTTTTTTGAAAGAACTACCTTACCAATTTTGAAGACAGAGGAACCATAGTAATTTTTCAAGAAAATAGGGGAGTAATCAGTAAATAAATTTAAAAAAAAATGTTATTGTAAATACCAAACTGAATTCAATATAAAACACATTATATCAAAAGAGATCAATTTTGAACAACGAAAAATTAAATTTGAACAAAACAGTTCAATTAAGAACTAAATAGTTAAACTTTTAAGCAAAAAGGATAAATTTTTAACAAAATAGTTGAACTTTTAACCAAATAGTTAAGTTCTCAAGCTACAAAAAATGAATACAGTTGAATTTTCAACAACAACAAAAAACGACTTTTTAATTAAATAGTTGATTTCTCAACGATTTAGATGAAATTTCAATATCAAAAAAATAAATTTTTAACCAAATAGTTGAATTTTCAAATAAAAAATATTTTTTTAAACAAAAAATGGAATCCCTAAATTCTTAGTTCAAAAATTTAATTTTTAACAGAGAAAAACTAAAAATATTAAATTTCAACAAAATACATCAATTTTAAACCAAACTATTGAATTCTGAAATAAAAAAACAAACGAATTATCAATAAAAGAGTTGAATTTTGAACTTGAAAATATGATTTTTCAATAAAAAGTTTTTTTTTATCAAACTGTTAAATTTTCATAAAAATAGTTTAATTTTTAACCAAAAAGTTACATTTTTAATCAAAAATATAAATTTTCAAGAAAAAAATAATTTTCAACCACATAGTTTATTTTCCTACCAAATTGTTGAATTTTCAAGCCAAAAAGGCGAACTTTCTACAATATATATCAATTTTGAACTAGAATAAAACGAAATTTATTTAATTATTTTCGTCGAGTCGAAATTTGGCATGATTAGTCAAATATATTTCATAGTTCATCTCCTTTTCCAACTCCTAAAATTTTTTGGGACGACTAATTACAACCAAAAAAATGAATTAAAAAAATAGATTAACTGTAAACCAACTAGTTGATTTTTCGTTAAAAAATAAATATGCATACGTATATATGTTTGAAAGTTTATCAAATGTCCTTTTCAATCCCAAGCAACTTTTGACGGACTTTGACGAACTTTAAGGCTTTTAAAAGGATTTCAGTGGTTTCCCAAATACTTAAACTAATTTCAAATGACTTCATTGGGTTTTAAGAGATTTAAATTATGTCCACGTTTCGAAAAATTTCAAGGGATTATACAGGGATTCTAAAGGATTTAAAAAGATTAAAAACATGTTAAGGGATTCAAAAGAGTTTTGTTGTAGCTCGAAACATTTCAAAATATTTACAGTAATTTTTTGAAAATAAATTTAATTTAATTTTAAGAGGTTCCTCGCGACCAGGGTTTTAGTGATTTTTCCAATTTTTCAACTAATTTAAAATGGTTTTAAGAGATTTAGAAATATTTTTACGGATTTCAAGATTGCAAGATTGTATGGGTTTGTAGAAGATTGCAAAATATTGCATCGAAGAAAGTTATAGGATATTTAACATTCTTAAATTATCTTGATATCTTTAAAATCACTTAAAATGTAATTGAAATCGATGAAAACCTTTTGAAATCTCTTCGAATCCCTTGATGCCAATGGAAATAATATTTTGAAATCCATAGAAGTTTTTTAAATCCACCAAAATCTTTAAAAAAATGTGTGGTCCTATAAATCTTAATCATCTCTCCTTCGATCTCGTAAAATTATTTAAAATTCATTAAAATCTTTGCAAATCCTACCGAGTTCGTTTTCATCCTTTTAAATTTTTGATATCACCTGAATTGTTATGCAGTCTTGTATAATAACTGACAATCTTAAAATCCTTAGAAATTGGTAAAATCCGTGGTAATTTCTCGAAACATAATTTAATTTATTCGGTAAAGCATAAATCGTTTTAAATCCCTTTATTATAAATTAATTAAATTGATTCATTAAAGTTCTCTAGAAAAAAACTGTTTAAATCTCTAGAAATTCTTTGAGATTTAATTAAATCCTCCAACCTTGTGAACTTCCTTGCAATACCTTCAAATCCCTTACAATCTTTTTAATCTCTTAAAATCCTTTTATATGTCTTAAACTCCCTTGACATCTTTAAAAAACATAAAAATACTCTAAAATACTTTAAAGTATTTAAAATATTAAAAAATTTTTTTTTAAAATTTTAAATCTCTAAAACTCTTTCAAAAGCCATCAAATCCGTCGATTTTCTCGAAAGTTGAAATTCCTTAGAATCCCTTAAAACCTTCGGGTACGTTTGGAAATCTTTCAAATTCCATGAAATTTTGATTCAAATCGCTGGAATTAAAATTAAATTAAACTTAATAATTATAATTTTCTTTAAAAACCCGCTTAAATCACTATAATTATTTTAAACCCTTAAATCTAGTGAACTTTCTTGAAATGCCTGCAATTCCCTTGAAATCTTTGGAATCGCTATGAATCTCTACAACTTTAATTTAGTTTCAACCATTCACTGTAAATATTTTTAAATCTTTAAAGCTACAACAAAATTCTTTTACATCTCTTGACATTTTTCTAACTTTTGAAATTCTTTGGAATCGCAAGAAATCCCTTCAAATTTAATTTATTTTCTGAAATTCACTATAAATATCTTGAAATCTTTGGAATTCTGAAAAATTATTTTAAATCTCTTTAAAACTTTTAAATCTCGTAATATCCACTGGAATCCCTTAAAATCCCTTAACCTCTTTAAAAAACATAAAAATCCTATAAAATTCTTTGAAATCCGTCGAAATCTTTTTAAATTTCTTGAAGACGAATGAAATCTTCTTTAATTTATTAAAACTTTTGTAAAAACTCTAAAATTCATAAAAAAAGGGGATTTTACGGGATTTCTAGAGACTTAAACGGGGTTTTCTAGTTTAATTAATTTATAATCAATAAATTTTAAATCATTTATGCTTTACGTAATAAATTACATTTTTTTGAAAGGATTTTCACAGATTTCAACAATTCCAAAGGGCACGAAAGAATTAAAATAATTGCAAAGGATTATAAAGACTTTCAGTTATTATACAAGATTGCATAAAATTTCAGGAGATATACAAAATTTGAAAGGATGTAAACGAATTTGATAGGATTTTTTAAGAATTGAAGGAATTTAAAAGAATTTTACAAGTTCGACGGAGAGAATATTATGATTTACAGGACATTATTTTTGTTTTAATCGTGAAAAACGTCATAAAAATATCTCTTTTTCAGTTAAACTATGCAAGATGCGAACAGAAGTTGTTTACTCAGTAAAGATTAACAAATTTTTTATGAATAATTTTTTGATTAAACGCGTAGTTTTTGATTTGTAAAAAAAGAATTTAAAAAAATGAATGGACAAAAGTTTTTTGCAAAAAAAAAGATCGCCAAATTTGTTATTACTTATTTTTTGATAGTTATTAGTTTGTGTTTTAATCGTAAAAATAATATTAAATAGATATTACAATTTTTGAAAAAACGACCCAAGATAGAAAAAAATTTTAAATAACAAAATTTTTCGCCTAAATTATATCTACAAATTTCCTTCAAACATTTTTTTCTGATAGGGTGCACATTTTTTAAATTATAAAAACAAGACAATAAAAATACGTCTACTTTAATAGCAATGCACTTTATGAATTGTAATAATAATTATTTATTTATGGAAATGATAATTTTTTTAGGAGAGTTTTGAATAGACATTAATACCAACTATGAAACAAATATTAAAGTAATAATAAAAAAATTGTATGTATAATATAATAGAGTTGACCATAATGTAGAAAAGTGCGCATTTCGGAACAATGTTAGTCGAACGCTAAGCACCAGATTCGTTATGAGAAAGTGTTCGATAAAGCCGAAGGAGTTTTAACAAAAGAGAGTTCACAATCATAAAGTTACCGTTGTCGATGCACAAGGTCTATGCACAAATG
>JAAAKG020139336.1:0-12390 GCA_010014905.2 Druon quercuslanigerum
CTGCCGATCATGGGAACGAATCAGTCCCATAGAGCGGAGCGAAAAGCTACTACAATTTTTGGTAATAATAAGTTCTGGAACTAGACAACTATTTGGTCCCATATTTTTTTCCGTGTACACATCTGGAAAAAATTCATAAAGATGTAGGCGAAAGTTGCCTCCAGGAAGACAGACGAATTTAAACTCATATAGATGCTCGTTTTTAGATTGACCTGTAAATTTTGACATGTCAAAATAAAGTATAATCCTTCTGGTAGGTGAAATTAGAAGGAAAAAAAGTTTTTAATTAATCAGTTAAGAGCAGTACTATACTGTGCAATCTTGCGGTTCTGAGCTGGTAGTTTAGGATAAAATCCGACAGGGCGCGACGTGCCGCCTCTCGCAACAGGAATGACGCAATGAATGTCGAAGACGGCAGTTGATCCGTACGAAAGCATAATTACCTGGAACAGAGGCTACCGTGATCAAAATGACGATTCCTTCACATCAAGACTCTTCTATTATTGCCGTCGAGCTGAACTTGCTTTTAAATAATATTTAACAACTTTTGTGGAATTTTACCTGCATAAACACTTGAAATTTTATGTATAGGATATATTTCTCATCAAATCTTGAGGGAAAATTCAACACTGTTTGGTTAAGATTCCAAAAAAATTTAGACATTTCCCTAAATAATGCGTATCTATTTTTACAAAGTTTTAAGCAATATTCTACAAATGTTGGGGAATTTTTCCTGTTTAAAATTCGCGGAAAATTCTGAAAGTTGAGCTATTATTACAAAATTTCATTGGGAATTTTTCCAATCAAATGTTGGAGAAAATTCACAACTTTTTGGCTAATATTCCACAAAAATGTTTGGAGAATTTTCCCTGCTAAACTTTGGAGGAAATTCCCGAAAACGTGTGGAAATTAGCGTGAACACAATTTTGGAAAAAATGCTCCAAGAAAAGTTTTGAGGCCCACTGAACCGAAAAAACAGGTTTTTACGAATGTTTCTGTCTGTAGGTTTTTATGCATGTATGTATGTACCTATATCAGGCTGTGAGCACGATAACTTTTAAAAAAATTATTCTATTCGATTGGCCTTTGACACCCTCTCTGAGTATCAGAAACTAAATGTCAAGTTCGCTAGCCAGCTAATTTCGATTAAATTCAAAAAGGCCGTAGCAGGATAAGCATTCTCTGGGTGCCCCCGATCGGATGTGATCCATATTGCGGGGTTTAGTGTCTTCCCCTGTAAGATAAATTTACCCCAAGTATCAACTGAAAAAAATTTTTTATGAAAGTTATAAACAAATTTTGAAAAATCAAAAAATTCAATTTTCTCGGAAACGGCTTTACCGATCGTGATGGTCAAATTATATGTTATAGAGGGTACTAAGGGAGTTCCAAAAAAATTTAATAATCAACTCTGTTGTTTACAAGAGGATAAAAAAATTACTAAAATGTTTAAATAATTATTTTAAGAGGAAGTACTTCTGGAACACCAACAATTTTTAAACAATTTGTATTCTATATCATGCGCACATTCAAGGCATCAATATATATTTTTCATCATAAATTCGACTTTCGATGCCTGTGGAGCGGGTCGAAAGTAGAGCTTTCTACCCTAGGGAAGAAAGTTACAGATAAATGCAAATGGCGGTGCTTTTCTGTCCACTCGCACATTTACATATGCTACACTAGCGCCGAATATGCTGTAGAAAGTATTCGCATTTCACCTCTTTTATCTTTTTCCTTTTCTTATCGATTCTCGGCCATCATAATGTATCGATAAGTTTAAATGTCATTATTTATAATGAACAATAAAAAAATAGTCTTTAGAATTTTAAAACTCGGGTCGATAGCAACCGATCAGATGCCGAGCGCGACGCATGCGCAGTTGAATCTGGAGCACAAATTGGAAACATTGCGCGAGACTTGTCTTGAAGCATACTTCAATGTACTTCGATCGTCATCGAGCGCTTCTGTCAACATTGAAAAAGGTTGGGAAAAAACCCCTTACCTGGCTCTAAGCGTGTCAAATCGAATTTTCGATTTGCGGTATAATGAAAAATTGTATGCGCAACTCGGGGCGAGGCGACAATTTCACTCCTGTGATATCTGCCCTCGCTTCTCTCGGGCAGCTAACTTCACACTCGTGAAATTGTCGCCTTTTGTCTCTTGTTGCACAATATACTATTTGCGGAAATGATCAAAGCATTACTTCATAGTTTAAAAAAATAAAAACTACTTTTTAACCCCTCAAATGTATGCAATTCAATTAGAATGAGGGGCCAACTTAATTTTTAGCTTATGACGCAGTAATTTATACGCAATGGTGTAATAAAATTCAGATGCAACAGCATTATTCGACTGAAAACAAATTTTATCGTGAATTCCCCAGTCATAGTGTCCATCGATTATAAGTAGATAGGATAATACTTCATTTTTCTTACTGCTTTACACTGTATACAACTACAACTATATATGTTTTGTTAAGTTATTAATAAAGTATGTATATAGTTGTATATAATGTACATAAATTAAGGGATGATAATCTGACTGGCGACCTCCACGTGGTGCATCCTAGGCAAACATAAAATTAGTTTGGCGAATGTCAGCAGTAAACAAAAAGAAGTATTTTTCGATCTACTTATAATCGATGGACACTACGACTGGGGAATTCACGATAAAATTTGTTTTCAGTCGAATAATGCTGTTGAATTTGAATTTTATTACACCATTTGAGGGGCCAAAACGTAGTTTTTATTTTTTTTTAACTATGAAGTAATGCTTTGATCATTCCCGCAAAAATATATATTGATGCCTTGAATGTGAGCATGACATAGAAGAAAAATTGTTGGTGTTCCAGAAGTACTTCCTTTTAAAAGAATTATTTAAAAACTTTAATAATTTTCTTTATCCTCTTATAATCAAAAGTATTGATTATTCAATTTTTTTCGGCACTACCTTAATTAATACCCTCTATAAAATATATTTTGACCATCATGGTCGTTAAGCTGTTTTCGAAAAAATTGGATTTTTTTATTTTTCAAAATTTGTTTATAACTGTCGTAAAAAATTTTTTTTGTGTTGATGCTTGAGGTAAATTTAGCTTATAGGGGAAGCTACTTGCCCCCGCAATATAGATCACAACCGAGCGGGGACACACAGACCATACTTATCCTGCTACGGCCTTTATAGCATTTGGAACATTTTGAGGCAATTTTTTACACAATTTTGAAAATTGTATCTGCGTGTGTTTATAGTATTCTAAAATATGAACAATTTATCCTTATGACATTTTTCCATGAAATGAAAATTTTTAGAGATATAGCATTTTCAAAATCCAAAAAAAAGAAACGAAAATTAACATTTTCAGCCAAGCACCGTACGATACGAAAAAAAGTCAAGACAAGAAAATTTTTTCTTTTCACACACCCTACAAGATTATCATAAGGAATTTTCAAATTTTTTCAGAAAATCGAAAATTCTAATTTTTTATGCACAAAAAGAGTAAGAAATAAAATTTTAATTTTACGGCCAAACTATGCAATATACGACAAATGATTATTTAACAAAAATTGTGTGCTCAAAAAAGATCTACAAATTTGTCATGGGTGCATGGGCACGTTCTCATCAAAACTTTGCTTATTTCATTTCTTTTCATCTTCTGTGTGGGATTTCAAGAAAATGACTTTTTAAAAAATGTAATAAATTTTTTTTTAAATTAACGAAAAATTATATTTTTCATTCATCACAGTATTACAATGATTCTCAATAATATAAATGTGCTTTTAATATATAACACAACGCTGCTGAAGGTTAGTGACCTTATCAGCATAAAACACTAACCAGCTATGAATCTCGGTTTGAACTAATCAAGTCCCAGCCGTTTAGAAGTTAGAAAAAGGTACGGCTTATGTGTAGACCGTATGTGTAACGTTTATATCCTAAATATAAAATTGGAAATAACCCAATTCAGTTTTTGAAAACTGGCAGAAGTTGCAATAGAATTTTTAATAGCGATTTTTTTTTAAAGAATGCGCATTTCTTAAAATTCGAGTGCGAAGCACGAGATGCGTGATGAGGATGTGCTCGTTAAAGCCGAAAAAGATTTAACAAAAGAATTCACTATCACTTGCGGAGCGCAAGAGAAATACGTTATCGAGCGCAAAGCACAAGAACCTACAGTCGCGCGCCTTAGGTGCGCTCAAACTCGAGAGTGAAGGGAGCCGCGCACGCAGCGCGCGACAAGAATGTGCCCGCAGAGCGGGCGGATTTTTTCAATTTTAACTCGACATGCTTCCATTTGAGGCATTATTTTTATTTTTTTTCAAAATTTTCCTGGCAAACCCGGGTTTTCATCGTAGTCACGGGCTAAGTCAAGTGACTTAAGGGGTAACGATGTCGATAAAGTTTCTTACAACGCAGCAGGTGTTTAATAAAACCGTCTTTTGCGGTGTTGCCAGTATCCTACTGAGTCTTAAATGTTCAAGATGTGCACTGAGTCTTGCGCGCATATTACCTGTAGGCAAAATCACATTAGGATGAATAGATGCATGCTTCACATTCCTCCATATGGTCTTTACTGCATGCCTTAAATCACTATACTTATGGATATTGTTTGTTTAGATTGACTGCAAATTTCGGTTAAGTGGACAAGCAATGTCCATGATGTAGACTATTCCACCTTTTTCTCTCGCATCACAATGTCCGGTCGATTGGCCCGGGTATGGTGATCCGTTTGGATAGTAACATCGCAATATAAGATGTAATCTTCCTTTTCGAAAACGGGCATTGGAATGTATTTATAGAAAGGCATCCATTCTGTTATGGGTCCTAGATTTAGGGCAAGTTGTTGATGTATAATGCCCGCTACATGATTATATCTGTGCGTATATTCACTCTGAGTCATTACGCGACAGCCATGTGCTCGTGCAATACGTGTTTGCAATAATTTCTGGTGCTGCCAACTGTGACATTATCGCAATGACGAATCCTTCTATTTCTGCATACAGAACACCCTTTTTCAGAAAAATATTGAATGCCTCGCTATCCACTTCATGTTCTGGGGTTCGCCGTGGATAGCTTTCTGTCTCCATTGTATTTATAATCCCGCTATGGTCTCTACCCTGATATTCAAGGCGTAATTTGTGGGCAAATTCAAGGGCGTGTAGTCAATGTCCGCTTTACAAATGGGTCTGTAAAGAGCAACGTCGCGTTTGCTGTTGAAATAGTCAAGCAAGTGTGTGACTTGTGACTTACACAGTTTTATGACATCTAGAATGCCCCGTCCCCTACAGGTCGTGGTAGAACTAACCTTTCAATCGCTGAATTGATGTTTTGTATTTGGTGCTTTGGCATTTCTATGCGGACGATTCTGTTCTACTTTTTAAGGTCGGCGTTAGACCATTTGATGAGCACGTGGGAGTACGTGAGGACAGAGATGTCATAGGTGTTGGTTGCCCTGATTTTTTTATGAATTGTGAGAACTCTTCATAATCAATTTGAGTCTCGTTCTAAGTCATTCGTTAGGCTTGTCTTAAATATCATATGCTGAATACGCTTAGATTTCAGAGTACGCATATATTTATATGATTCTCCCGCAACCATTGCCTCGATGTCATTTTCGAGCTCGTTCTCTAACTCTGCAGTCCCTAATTCCCCTCTGGTTAAATGAACTGTTATTTATTAGTTCTAGCTCCATCTGTATATTACTGGAAAACTGCTTTGTGACATCGATCACTTGCTGCAGTTTCCAGGCTGAACTAGCGTATAGCTTCAGGTCGTACACCTACAGAAGATGGGTCACTCGATGACCATCTTCATTATCATGTATTTTGAACATATGAGACTGCTGTTTAGCGTTTTGGTTAAGGGATTCGATGCTTAATAGAACCACAGTGCACTGAAGGCGTCTTCTTAGAATAAACCCGCAGTAATGCGTTTTGATCTAGTTACGCTCAAAATACTTAAGTCTTGTAGCCCAAAGCATGATCGCCGACTTAGAAAGTCAATAATGCATGAACAGATTTTGTGAAGTTTTAAGACTTCAAGCAAATAGTCGTGCAGAACGGACGGAAAAGCTTGCTTGTAGTCAATGTATGCCATATGCAATAGGCTGGCTCAAAAACGCTTATTTTCTTAGAGGGCAGCGATCCCCCCATTTCATTCCAAATCCGGTAAAAGAAATTCCTTAACTTTTATTTTTTTATTTTAACAGGTGCCGGTTTTGACGTGAAGTTTCCCATGTAAAATGCATGGGGAAAAATCACGTTTTTGAGTTTTGGGAATAATTTTTCCACATTAGAAAAAATATGACGGGAAAGTATTGGGAATTGTAGATAATTATCCAATAAAGAATTTTATGTATGAGACATATAGGTTTGACACCCCTAAACCCACCCCTACAAGTACCTGAAAACTACCCTTAAACCAAAAATGTCAATTCTTCATGAAATCGACCTTTTAAGCACTGTATTCTCGTCTTTTTTTTTACTTAAAATTATTTAAATTAGTCTAGTGGAATGATTACTATTGGCCTAGTGAAATATTTATCAACATTAGTTAAATAATTTTTAATTATTCAAACAAATGGAATTTGTTTGAATAATTTCTTTTCGAATTTTTTAAAATAAAAATTACTACTGTAGTTGTAGTGGAATATGTATCAATATTAATTCATTAATTTTTAATTATGTAAACGAATTATTAGTTGAATAGTATTGTTAGTTGAATATAAATAATAATTTATGGTTTCAACAATTGAAAAATATTTGAAAATAAATTTATGTTACTTGATAGAAATAAACTGCCAGCTCAACAAATTTTTGAAAATAAACAACATTTTTACACGAATGGCATTTGTTTATTAGGCGTACAACTTTGCTTCCGTGGTTTTTCGATAGATGGCTGCAGCGTTAAGTGCCGGTTGAAACCGACAGGTCAAACATTTCATACAGTAAGCTTAGACATCTGTTAACATAACGACAGCGCCACATTAGTGAATTTGTGTTACATATTCCACTAGACCAACAGTAATAATTTTTATTTAAAAAACTTAAAAACAGCCAACTTCATTTGTTTAAACAATTAAAAATTAATGAAACAATGTTACCAAATATTCTACTATGCCAATAGTAATAGTTTTTAAGGGAAAAAACGAATTTTTGAAAAAAAAAACATTTTTTGCACAAATGAGATTTTATTAAATAATTAAAAATTAATTAACCAATTTTGTTGTGTAGTTTGGAGTTCGTCCTTTATCATTGTTAGCCATTTGGCTTTCGGGGTGCACGTGATTCACTCGGCCAGAATGGGAAAACTGTGGGGGTACTGATTTTTAGTTTGATCTAGAATGCTGCGACTCAGACTGCTGATTAATCTCCCTAACGAAGCACTATCTAGTATCTAAGGTCTTTTGTTTCGGGCATCAATCACTTATAAACTATTTGTCGTTGTACTTTCCTGTCTTTGCATACCTCTGTTGTTTCCTTTACGTCGATGAATGTTCTCATGCAAGCTGAGTTTCTATGGCGTCTTATGTCTCCTTGAATTAGGGTCTCATTCACGCATTCTAACCATTCTTTCCGCGGCGTGTCTCTGGACACACTGCCACTTACTCTATCTTGATACACTTGTTTCGTCAGCCGTTCATCTTTCATTCTTTCAACCTGCCCCAACAAGTTTCTCGTGTTTCTTTTACGTATGTTAATTAGTGTCTCCTCTACATCACATTCTTGGAGTATCATCTCATTACTCACTTAGTCCATCAATGTTTTGCCGCACATCATGCGCAGGAATTTCATGTTAATCTCGCTAATTTTAGTCTTATTTCTTTCTTGGTAGGTTCAGGTCTCGCTAAAGTACATCCCAGTCTGTATAGTTATCAAATTAGGTATGACCCTTTTAGATTTACTTGATATATTTTTTCTTCTGATAGTGGGCCCTGTTCTGCTAGTAACCTTCTCACCCTCGTTTATACGTATTTCTAACTTTCCATATATCTTTAATTTCCTTTACACGCCATTATTGTTGTTCTTTTTAAGTTAATTTTAAGGCCTATGTTCTCCATGCTTGCATTCAGTTAGCTTAACATTCTTTGCATTTATTGGATTGACTCTGCCATAACAACCTTATTATCTACGAACGCTAACCACGTACCCCCACTGTCCCGAGATCCACACCTTATACCTCGAAGAGGGACATTCTTAGACACTTGTTTATGAATCGAATAAATAATCAAATTGCATAACGCATCCTTTCCTAAATGCACTGAAAACTTTTTTCCTTACTCTCAAGCGGTTTTTCTATACTTTGTCTTAAGCTAAATGTTTGATCCATACATGATCTTCCTGGAATAAAATAAAATGCACTTTGCGCTTTCTATATCTTTTCTTCTGTTATTCTTATCACCCCACGAATAAGTTTTATTTCCTTTGTATTTTGGTACAAAAATCGTTTTTCCCAGATATCTATCATTTCTTCCGTCTCGTTATACAAATTTATCAATTCGCACAACGTGTGAAGTATGTATTCGCCACGGTATTTAAGCCTTTTAGTATTAATATATTTTACACCAGCAGCTTTACCTTTTATCAGGTTATCAATTATATCCCTAACTTTAGAAGCACAGACTTTCTTAATTGGGGTTTCTAACGTATCGTGTTGTATATCGCAGTTGTGGTGCCCTACAACTCCACCTCTCAATAATTCCTTAACAGAGCATCACAAGGCGTCCTTTGTATTTTTATGCTTGATTAGCACGATCCATATTGCCACATCTATACTTTCGTTATCCTGTTTTGAAAATTGGATGGATGGATGGGTAGCTGTATATATAGAAAGATAGATTTTTTGGAGGAGGGGAAATTTCGCATAGGATATCCAGCCTACGATTCGTCTTAGTTAAAAGACCAAGTCGTAGGATGTGTAGTATCAGATTCTTACTGACTAAAATCTCTCCTCGTTTCTCGGCTCACCGTATCGGAACTGCGTTACCATAACTTCAGTACATGTGCTGCCTTACCTTAATCAGCCTATTTGCCTGCCTTCTTGTTCTTTGTTTTGTATGATGTGTCTGATAACTCGGTATGCTTGTGCCCAGCTTCTTTCGGATTCATTTAGAACAGGATATGGCGTGCGTCCTCGAGCGCATCACAGTACGGACATCTATTAGTAGTACACCTTTTGCGATCAAATATGTACTTTCTGAAGCACCTATGGCCTGATAAGGCCTCTGTCAGAAATAAGTCCATTTCCCTGTAGGGTCTTTCTTGCCACTTTGTAATCGCGGGGATTAACTCCCACGTCCAGCGTATAGTTGTTGCTGTGACTCACTTTTCCTGCCATCTTATCATAATATTTGCTCTGACCTCTTCTCTCTGCAGCCCTTCGTATATTTCGTTTCGCTCTTTTACTAAAAGTTCTCTTGAGGGTATGCCTGCTAGGACTCTCACCCCTTCTGTCGAGACTGTGCGGTGTCCGCTGCCCATGATCTTTTGGAGCCTGGATAACTTCTTCTTTGGTTCTTTTCTCTGCATCGCTCTCTTCAGACTGGAGCAGCGTACAGAATTTGCGTGTGAACCACACTCATCAATGCTCGCCCTTTTGATGCTCTAAGTACCCGTATGTTCGGCATTAGACCTGCAAGGCCTGTCATCGTTCGTTCCGATTTTTGTACTGTTTTGTATATATGCTCATAGAAGTTTAGCTCTGTTTCCAGCCAGACCCCTAATTGCTTCAAGACTTTTCCAGGACAGATAGTATATCCCTGTACCTCAAATTGTATCAGCCCCGCATTTCTCTTTTTGCTGAGTAAAACTACTTCAGTTTTTTTCTGGAGCAATCTTGAGCTTCATTTTTTCCATCCACTGAACGATCCTGCTTGTCGCAGTGTTTGGCAATTTATTGCTTCCAAATCCATAGCGGTGTCAACTGCAAAGCCCACTAACTACCCCCTATCGGGAGCAATATTCACTTCATATTCCTCGGGTCTTAGATCTATTAGCTTTCTCACTGCCTCTCTTATTTCCTCGACTGTTGTACATGTTCATCCAAGTTTTTCACGTGGATAATCTTGTTTCTGGGGAGAAGGGACGTTGAGGCGTCTAGTATTCTATTTTCCAGTTTCTTTTTCAGCGTTTCAACCTTGTCCGAACCGGTTCTAATTGTGAGCAGGAGTTCTCCTTTCAGGGTGCTCCTGGCGTCTTGGATATCACCTTCTATTTCGCTGGGATTTATAGCCTCCTTGACTATTTTCAGAGTTTCTGCGTAACTTTTTCCTTGTATTTGCACCAGTACTGCATCCTGACTTTGCTTCTTTTTGTTTATAGTGTTTGCTTTTGTTTCCTGTTTTTTCTTGTTGTTCTTTGTTTGACTCGTTTGTACAGATTCACAGCTGTCTGCCTTTATTTCCTTGTCAATTTTCCTTTTCCCCTGCTCTGTCAGTATCACCGAAAAAAAACTGCAGCATTCGTGTACTCACAAGTCATATATTGTCCTCCATGTCTGAAAAAGCGAATTTATATTGTTTATTTGTTAATACCTCCTCTTTTATATTCCTCAAGGCTTGAAACAATAATTTTTCATCGGCTTCCCCTTTTGATGCTAGGTCACTAAGTATTAGGAAGTAGATTAATCTGGTGGTCTGTTTAAAGTTTTCTTCTTCATTGGGAAAACCAAGGGAGTGAAACAATTTTGCTACAGAAGCCCGTCCTTTCTACCAAAAATTTCGATGGCTTTTGTCACCTTTTTGTTTCTTGATGAGATGCTTGCATTACAGGGTAGGATGATGGTACAGTCGTCTTGTGCCTCCGAAATGTTGCCCTACCTATCTTCGGGGGTTTTTTAATACTTCAGCATTACAATCATCTTCCGTTATTTATCGGAACCTCTCTCTATGCTTAAGCTGGAGCGTTCTCGCTTGGATCTTTTGGAATCTCACGCACTGTTCGCATTGAAGCTCGTCATATTGTGTTTGGGACTCTATCAGACTATTTTCATTTGCTTACATATCCTTAATTTGTATACGAAGTGAGTCATTTTCTTCTCTTATCGCTTTTTCTACTTTGCTCTCTCCCGTACCGGTAAAAACTCGCTCCATAAACTCCCTGAAGTCTCTTGTGTGAAGTATTTAAACCGGGAGAGCAAGAGCGCTGCTTCTGTAATTCAGTTTTAGGCTTGTACATGCGAATTACCAAATTTGTCAGCTCTTTTGATTGAGCATATACAGGCGTCCTACTCTTTCTCTTCCGTTTGGGTGCATTGGTGTTCATCGCGTCTGTTTTCATTTGACTAGCTTCTTCTTGCCATGTTTCGTACGTTACCTATAGTTCCCAGTTCCCTGGGGCCCAGCCTTCGTTAATAATTATTTCTGACTTGTATGTCAGTCCTCTAATTCGCATTAACTGAATCAGTCGACAGTGACTCCAAATAAGTCACTGATAATGAATCTACATTTAGAGTTTAACTTATTTTTCTTTAAGAACTTTTTAAGAACATAAAACCTTGTTTTTAGTGTCTGGTAATTATTCTTTGAGGGACGGGGATTGAGTAGATGCTTCGTGATGGGGGTAGTTGCTTAGAACTTGGAGTAAATTTTTAGTGCTCAGAGCCATATTTTTGTAATGATTAAATATACTTAAAGGGGGGGGGGGGAAGTTCGAACACTTTCTTTGCTTTTTACTTGAATTACACACATTATGAACGGAACTAAAATGTATACTTGTAGCAGATTTTTTCTCAGGTAGTTATTTTTAATATATCTGCTTTAAAAATATCAAAAATCGTGTCGGCTTGAGGTGTGGTAATAAGGAAATGGTTGCCAATATAGGTAGAAATAAATAAAACCTCAAGAAATCAAGGAGATTATAAAGTTAACCTTTCTTCGGTCGTTTTTGTATAATGAAAAATATGAGAGATAACAAAGTTTTACACTTTTTTATTTTGGTCTTGCCATCAATTTAGATAAGAAAAATTAAAAAAGAAATCGATTTCAAATTCGCATTTATTAACGTTTCGGCCTCATCTGTGGGCGTCCATCAGAACAAACATCTGTTATAAGAGTGTAAATAATTAATCCTAATAAAAAATATATACAAAAAGATAAATGAGATGTATAACGCAAAAATTTACCTTCTGAGGTAATTTTCGGAGTCAATCATGGTATATGTCAAAGCGAACGTCAAATTAAACAAATCGTAGTAACTCGGTTTATTGTATAAAGTAAAAAGTATTGGGAAACTATAGAAATCAAATTCAAATTAATTAATGCTGCTCTTATAATATTATTTCAAGTTACTCGAATTTCCGTTCGCATCTTTGTCTCCATCTCTAGGAAAGTTTTCCTCCCCCTTAGGAGCTTAGTCTAACTCGGATCTTCACGCGATACACATCAAAAAAGTG
>JAAAKG020139337.1:0-12390 GCA_010014905.2 Druon quercuslanigerum
CCCTTCCACGTGAAAGTATACAGCGGATCATATATATGTATGAAAAAAGCATTAAAAATAAAGAAACTTAGAAAACATTGTTAGTTGAAATTTGTTTGCTGTATTTTTGCTCTCCGATAATATATAATGCGTTATCTAAAAACTACCCCTAAGTCATACATACCCTCCCCTTGTGTTAAAAAAGGTTTTAAGAGTTGAAAAAGCACCTTAAAAAATTTGGACATGCTTTAAAGCTCCAAAATAATTACATTACACTTCAAAATTTCCCCCTTATCATCATTTCCTCAAAAAAACTACCCTTCTACATGAACCTATGCAGCAAAACATATATATGTGAAAAAAAAATCATAAAAAATATTACAACTTAGAAAATAAAGTCAGTTGATATTGTTTTGTTCTGTTTTTGCTCTTCGATCATACGTTACCCAGAAACTACCCTTAAGTCATACATATTCTCCCCCCTTCATCAAAAACGTTTTAAAAGCTGGAAAACCACCTTGACCGATGTAAAAATGATTTAGAACTCCAAACTAATTACATAACACTTCAAAATTTCCCTCTCATACCAATCAGATATGAGGGTAAACCCAAGGAGAGAAAGATTTTTGATGTGGTCGAGGAACTCACATAACGCGAATCCTAGTCCCATCGCGAGAAGCTGGGACTGGGATTCGCGTTATGTGAGTTCCTCCACCACATAAAAAATCTTTCTCCCCTTGGGTTTACCCTCATATCTGATTGGTTGAGAAAATCGAATCTGTTCAAAAAAGGTAATGTAAAAATTTGACAGTTGAGGAAATATGTAGCACAAAAGCATTAGGAGGTTATTACGTTTATTTTACATACTAATCCTAAAATCTGTATGGTTTATTACAAGTTTTATTCATAAGAAAATAAAAAAATAGAGTACTCTGAACTGGAAAAACATGTAAGTGTTTCCATATAAAACGATTTGGGTAGAGTTTTTTTTCTACAACTGATAGCCATTGATAAATTGAAACTAATTTATTAAATAGGTTACATTGAATGTCAACATTTTTTAAAAAGTCGGTAGTGGGATGAAAGCGAGTAGGGAAGTCGCGATAAGCGGTAGTACGATAAGTGGGAGGGTACTGTATATTTATCCTATCAACACAAATTATATGCATTCTACCTTTTTAAATATTCAACATTCTTATTACCCAGAAACTAGTATTTTACTTCATAACATTTTTAATAAAAAAGAAGTTAAATCTCACCAAAAACGTTTACGATGCAAAAAATTCTACAAAGGAACAAGTTATCAGTACAATAAACATAGTGTGTGAAATCAAAGTGTTCCAGGTAATGCTAAAAGTTATCTAAATTAACAAAAAATTATAGATGAATAAAATTACAGAGATTTGGAGAATGTATTATAAGGAGGAAAAAATAAAACCTTGTAGAGTTTTTCTCTTTTGTTTTTTTTTTAATAATAATAATCTTGCCAAGTTTTCTTTTTTCCTCTTAATAAAATTCTCAGCATTTCTGTTTTTAACAAAATAATTTTTTTCCTCGTAATTTAGATCACATTTACCATTACTTGGCAAACTTTGATTTCACAAACTGTGTTGAATGTACTGATAAATTTTTACGTGGCGGAATTTTTAGCGTCACGGATATTTGTGGTGAATATTTATATATGTTATTTCATAAGTTTCCGGTAACTTTTCCTACTACCAATTGGTTAATTTTAATGAATTGATGAAGCAAGTATTCAGCCATCAATTTGACTAATTCAGATTTTCAAATTAGTTATTTTTTGTACATTATGTATATAACTACATTTGCTGTATTATTTGCAGACCGCTTTAATTATTGCAATAACTGGTGCGTGCAGGCGAGATGAACTGTACAGTATTAAAGTTGACGATGTGAAAGATTTTAATTCAATGTTTTTGGTTACACTTCCAAAAATAAAGAAAAAAAAACTTGTACGTTCCTTTACCATTGTTGGGGAATTCTATGCTATCGTAAAAAAGTACTGCGATTTGCGGCCAAAAGACACCGCTTCACACCATTTTTTCTTAAACTACCAGAATGGGCGATGCACCAGGCAGGTAATCGGGATTAATAAATTTGGTGCTATGCCGAAGCAGATAGCATCGTATCTACAGTTACCCGATCCTAAGTCCTACACTGGACATAGCCTTGGAAGAACTTCAGCAAATTTACGTATTGATTCTGAGGCACACAATGATAAACGACATAGTGGATCGAAATCAGCCACCGTTCTCGAAAGCAACATTGATGCGTCTTTACAAGATAAGAAAATAGTGAGTAATCTAATCACTGAATCGATCGTTTTAAACTCATCAAATTCACGAGAAACTCCTCGCAACGAATCAAGATCAACAAATGCGAATCCCGCCTGGACTGGTACTCCAACAAGTGGAAAATACTCCGTTTGCGAGCTCGGAGATAGTTCGCCGCCACATTGTGAGAAATTTATGCAAGATTCTAATAATAAGAATCTAATATTAAACATCAATAATTTCAAATTTAGCGCTAAAAATCTTACAGAACCAATATTTATAACTTTAAAGAAAATATTGGACGTGCGAAACCTTCAATTTTCTTAATTTAATGTAAAGGTAGTCGCAATCACCTGTTATGCGCACTGTATTACAAATCACTGTTTTTGGACCAGTCCAAACCTATTTTCTGATCGCAGAGAACACCCTGGGTCAGTGTGACTCAAGATGTGTTAGAATACAGTAAAATTATTATTTTAGTATACCTTTTGAAAAAGGTATTTATTTTGCTGATTTTAAAAGGACATAGTTTATATTTCATTTAAATATGAAGTTGAAAAAAAAATCTTATATATGGTTGCTTTAATAAAATGTAATTAATTCAGAATGATTTATATTACAATGGTACACCTACAATGCTAGGTGATTGTTAAATGATTTCGGATATTTATGAAGTGATTTTCGTTTCCAGTCCGATTTAAAGTAAAACGCAAAATTAAAAAAATAAAAATAAATGCATTTCTCATTGTTATAAACAAATTTGATAAACAAATGCGTAGCCTAAACAATTTTTAAGAAATTGAGGTACTTTTCTTAAACTTGTTTTGTTTGGTTTAGCAGTAGTATTTCTGTACACTAGATTGTTACCTTATTTACAAGCATAAAAACCGCACCTTTTTCGTTTTTAAGAGCTCGAAAATTGGAGTATGACTTATGTCGGGTACAAAACTACTCATTTCAAATTTGATAAACAAATGCGTAGCCTAAACAATTTTTAAGAAATTGAGGTACTTTTCTTAAACTTGTTTTGTTTGGTTTAGCAGTAGTATTTCTGTACACTAGATTGTTACCTTATTTACAAGCATAAAAGCCGCACCTTTTTCGTTTTTAAGAGCTCGAAAATTGGAGTATGACTTATGTCGGGTACAAAACTACTCATTTCGGACTTTTTTACTCGATATGAGCCGCACCCCGATTTTCGAACTCTTGAAAACAAAAGGAACGTGCGGGTAAATACGGCATTTCATGAAATTTTTGTGATTGTTATAAACAAATTTTAGAAATAAATGCGCATTTTGAGCAATTTATAAGAGTTGCAGCTACCTTTTTTAAACTTTCCAAAAAGGTGTTTATTTTGCAGATGGGTGGAGGCAATTATAAGGTAAAAAAACGTTTGTTCTGGGAAGAAACGTCTAAAAATAATCATTTTTGACAACATAAATGAATAGTTTATATTTATTTCAGGACTATCCAAATATTCATTTTGAATAAAAAATATTAATTCAGAACAAATCAACACTTGAGACACACTTGGGTTAGCGTGACCCTCGATCTTCTTCGAACAATGTCAAGTGTCTACTGTTAGGTCCCTAAACTACCACTAAGGGGTCTCAAGCCCACCAAGTTTTAAACTAATTTTTTGACGAAAATCGATGTATGGGTCTGAGTGACCCAGTGTTATGTTTATATAATTATCTTTTATTTGCAGTGGACGAATATGTTAAGGGAGGAAAGTCAAAAACTCAACCAGTTGCATTTGTAAACGTCAATGCTGATTTAGATGAAGAAAACTTCGCGAGTAGTATACCACCAATGGTACCAACAACTTTACCAATTATATCGCGAAATCCACAGGGTAAGTTTTTTTTATATCTGATGTTGTATGTGAGTTCTTGGTACAAATTTAAAAATATGCAAGATTCATTTTTAAAAAAATTATTAAAAAAAATTAAAACGTACTCTTTCAGACTAAAAAATCCATAAAACATTTTAGCGTTATTGCGCACTTTATGTACCAAATTTTCGTGGTCCAAAAAACTATTCCCTGAGTCTAGAAAATCAGGGGAAGTCTGAAAATTCAAAACTGGTCAGGAAATTTTCAATAAACTGAAGTTGAGGTTTATAGAATTCTGTATGACTGTTGTCACTGAAACACGGAGTGATAAAACCAGGGGCGAACGCGGAAAAAAATAGGGGGGGGGGTAGATCTTTCGCCGAACAATATAGTTCTCCAGCTCAATGTATTGATAAACGGAAAAATTCTGACATTGGGGGGGGGGCTCCCTGTGTTCGCCTCTGGATGGAACTGATTTTAATTGAAATTTGTTTGCAAATTGATTTTTTTTATTGCTGTTCTTTCGCATTAGACTAACAATTTCAGACCAAATTAAAGATAATTAATCTGGTCCTTTTTTAAATCAATTTTTCTGTTTATTAAACTTTGAACTAATTTACCGAAAATATTATTATGATCCTTTCAAGATTCTTCACTTTATTTCGCATTGGGAGCTTCCTTCGTTGGGTAATTTTTTGACATAATTTTTAATTGAGAATGTTACAAAATTGATAATTTCAAATTCAACAGTGATAGAATTTAGAATATTGTTACTTTGTGTTTTGAAGACATGAATTTGAAAATTTTAATATCAGGAATGAATGTTTGAAAACTATGAGAAAAGCTTGGGAAGTAGTCTTGAATTTCTTTTGTGGCTTCAAATTTTGAGAAAGTGAGTATAGATACTTTTAGACATGAATATTATATATTTTAAGTTATTTTTAATTTAATGTCTCTCATTGTAGGTGATAGCGAAATTATTTTAATAACTTATATTGTTTACTGATTGCAAAAGTTATATGTGATTCTCGTAATTTGCCATAAACTAAATTAATATTTGACCTGTCCAAGATAAATAAATTAGACTTAAACAAATACTGTAAAAATGGTCTAAGAAAATATGTTATTGTAAGTAATGTGGAATTAAATTTCAGTTTCGCAATTGCCACCGCGAGATAACACTGCAGCTGTTCAGAGACCGAGAAACTCTGCACAGACGTTTATTAAAAAGATCAAAAATATCGCACCAGCAACAGGGTCTACGTATCAGCAAGGCCAACAACACTTGCAGACGTTAAATTTGAAGACTATACCACTGAAAGTCAAAGAAGTGGCACCAACCACAATTCAAATGCCACCTGGACAAAATGCACAAGGAGTTCCGCAAGCTACGATTACTCAACGATCTACTGAAGTAATTTTCTTCTTTAAAATGTACTGTATGGTTGTTGATTTCAAGTAAGCTTATTTAATTTTGATTCGTTAATAATTGTTCAGGTTTGTCTGAGGTGGGATAGTTATCACAGCAACATGCAGAACAGTTTCCCCTCACTTTTGGATGCAGAGCACTTCGTCGACGTGACTTTGGCATGCGAGGGTCGCTCCTTGAAGTGCCACAAGATGATTCTTTCTTCTTGTAGCGATTACTTGGCAGAACTTCTTCGCGAGAATCCCTGCCAGCATCCCATTATTTTAATGAAGGATCTCAAATTCTGGGAAGTCGAGGCACTAGTCAAGTTCATGTACCGAGGAGAGGTGAACGTCGCACATGAAAAATTACCCCAGCTGCTAAATGCTGCAGAGGCCCTTCAAGTTAAAGGATTGGCAGGTCCCTCACAGGTAAATTAAACTGCCTTCCTTTCCGTTTAGGAAGCTGTTTTCCTATTTTGAAACACGTCCACATATCTAATCTGAAACTTTGCATGCATATGAATTTATCTATTACATTGGTGTATTTTGCTCTTTTAGAACTCAAGGCCCCCTCTACTGATACCCCAAGCGAAACCAGCAGCTCAACCAGTCCCCAGGCGAGTAGTGTCCGAAACCAAAGAAAATAAGCCATCTACCTCTTCTGGCTCAGCAACAACACCTTCTAGTCCAAAACGCGGTCAGAAACGACGCACTTCTGAAGCAACAGAATCAAGACCATTTACGAAAATTCGCCTGCAACGACCTACCTCTCCAGCCTCTCCGAATGCAACAGTGAAACATGAATCCCTTGACATACCCTTAAGTCCTATCGAAATGTTCTCTGACCACAATCTCATGAGTCTCCATAAAGAAGAGGATCCAGGTGGTAGTTTGCGAGACTCTCAAGATCAGGACTTGAATTTTGGTGATATGGATGGCCCTCCAGACTTGACGGTTGGAGAAGATCAGGACCAGCTGGAATTCGTACCCTCGGACTCTTTGGAACAGGAAGAGGATATTCTCGAGGATTTAGAACCAGATATAAACGCAGGTGAAAGACAGGAGTCAAGGACATTGTACAAAAGCGAAGACTGTGAAGTTGATGAGATGGATGAAAAAGAAACGGACAAGAGAGACAGTAGCATATAAAGAAACAGAAAACCCCCCCAACGGAAAAGTAAAAAGAGCTCAAACAAATCTAAGACATTATAGTGACAATAAAATAGGTTTATGCCATCTTCTTGCGAGAGATCGCATTGCGCAGGTTTCGACTCTGATTTTTTTCATTTTTTCAATATCTTCTCTTTCGTAGAACCACACTGTAGAATACTCATAGGTATACTTACAATTAAAATTTTCATGATAATTTTGCGCACAGTCAACATTACATTTTGAATTTGTTTAATGTTGCTATCAATTCAATTTTGATTACTTTTTGTATAAAGTAGGTACGATATAAGTCGTCATTTTTAAATCGCTTATAATGATAAATTTTAGCATTTGTTCTAAGCTGTGAAACTGTTTTGAAAAGAAATTAAGTTTTCTTGTTAAAGTTTTACTCAAGACTTACATTTTTCTTCCATAATTTTTTATATTTTATGGAACATATGAATTTTTATTTTCAAAATGAAAAATTTAAGTACAAATATCTTGAAATCTCTTATTTCATGGTGGGCTTTCACATATGATAAATTTATTTGAAGCAAATCTTAATTTGAATTTGTGTAGAAGTCATGTTGTAGAATTACTGAGATTCCACTTTAGATGTGTGCGATTTAACCTGATGTCTCGTTTGGGGAATATCTTTTACGTTCGAAAATATGTGACATTTCAAATGTCAAGATTATTAAGGAATACGTTAAACTTCCATCAAGCATCTACGTGCGGAATGTTTACCTATTATTAAAGATTGAAACCTACATTTTAAGATTATGACGTTCAAAAAGAGCATGTACATTGTAAGAATATCTGTAACAATATGCATTTTAAATAAATTTTCATCAGAACAACTCTGTTTGATTATACACGTAAGAAGTGTACTACTTTGATCCTAATTTAATCTATAAGTAGGTTTGGCATTGTATTAATAATTTAATTAACTTTTGTTTAGATTTTTAAATAAAATAATTGAATGAATATGTTTAAAAACTAAGAAAAGCCGCCGCCAGCTTCTCAGTTTTGACATTTTTGATATTTTTCTCGGGTCATTTGATAAGGCTAAAAATTCATCATCAAGTGAAAGAAAAACCACCCGAATACTGTCTAAATTTGATTAAAAAACTGCATCATTTAAAAAAATATTTTGACAGTTTGTATGAAATTGTAAGTTCATCTTCAGCAGCTCTTATCATTCATAAAAAAAAATTTCAGCCAAACGGTGAAACACATGTTCCTTTATTTTGAGTCTAGAGTAAAATCCTTTCGCGCCAAAATATTCTGACAATCTTATTCAGACCTCTTTGCATGGTTGGAACTGGAATCAGTCTATTTTAAAAATTGACTTGACTTTAACCACGTGTTAGAAAGATAATGTGACGTATATGCTTATCTGCATACACACTTAAAAATTATTTCCATACCTTAGTGGATCACAGTGTCGAATTTGGAAAAACGGGTTTTCCGGGCCTCTACTTATAGGCCCTGGAAGATTTCACTTGGTTACTTTTACCGTCAGCCACCGAGCGGCAAAACCTTTAGGTTTACGTGGATAGATAAAGGATAGGATTAAATAAAGAAGAAATCAATGAAAAGATATAAGTATGTTCAGATTGAGAAAGAGATAGAAAAAGATAGATGTTGATAGACAAAGTATAGGATACAAGAGAATAGGAGATTGAAAACGATAGGAATTTAGATTGACATAGAGATCGTAAAATATTGACGTGGATAGATAAAGGATAGGATGAGATAGAGAAGAGGGTATTGAAAAAGGTAGACGCAAATTTAGAGATTAAAAAATAAATAGAAAAAGATTGACGTAAATTTATATATTACAAATATACAAAGATAAACGGTAGATTGAAAAAGGGAGAATGAGATACATTTTCTCTATCTCTTTACGTCATTAATATTCAAAAAGTTGTATTTACAAAGATAGGATCTCTATCTTTTTACCGTCTGCAGGGAGAGAAGAAAAAATATTTATCTTTAAAAATGTCGGACGTTGAATTGTAAATCATTAAAATTGATGATTTTTTAATTTTGAAAATTTACAATTAAAAATTATGCAAGTTTTAAGATTTACAATAAAAATTCTGTGATTTTGATTTATATTCAAAATTTCTTAAACTTGGAAGATTTATGATTGAAAACTTGAGTTTTCATCATCAAAATCATTATAAATGACACTCTTCAAAATTGTGGAACTTTCAATTGTATATAATTAAAATTGAAGAATTTCGAATTATGACAATGCACAATGAAAAATTATGCAAGTTTCAAGTTTTAGATTTGAAAATTATGCAACTTTTAATAACTACAATTAAAAATTCAGTACTGTTGTTGATTTACATGCAAAATTTCTTCAGTTTGGAAAATCTAGAATTGAAAACTTGACATCTGTAAGAATTTGTATTCGCACATCTTTAAAATTAAACAATTTTCAAAGTAATCCAAGTTACAAAATTTTTAATTGTAAATTTTCAGATTTCTATATTTTAGTGGTATGAAATTTGGAATATTTGTACATTCTCAAAATTAATTATGATTAAGAAAGTAATAGAATGATCCGAAATTTAAAAATCCAAAAATCAAGTTTTGAGGATGGCGTCTGTGTCTTATCTTTTCATTCGTAATAGGAGTACAGAAAATTTTTGAATTAAAAAATAAATGGTCCCAAACATTTTAAAAACTCTCTCACTTTTTAAATTTGTATCCAAAATGGGGTAGTTTTGTTTTAATCATAAAAATGACATTAAATATAAAAATAAATGCATGGTGGAAAAGGTACAAAAGGTACGAAAAAAATGGATGGAAAAAAATTGTTCATCCGAAAAAGAGATACAAATTTGTTATAATTTATTATATTCTTATCATTTATGATTTAGGATGTAATAGAATTGTCCGAATCGAAAGTAGTATGCAGAAAATTGAAAATTCCAATATTACGCGAAACTACTCCAGAGATTTAAAAAATCTAAAAGAAGACTTGATATAGGATATTTTGTTTTATCCATAAAAAATATTATGACAATAAAAATACTATTTTTCAAAAAACAACGCGAGATAGAGAAAAATGCCTGAAGAAATGATTGTAGTTTTTTTTATTTATTTTAAGTTAAATCAGAAACTAAATTTGCATTTACAAATGTATATCAAAAATCGAGTGCGTAATGCGAGTATCACGATGAGAATGTATACAGAGCTTCGAGCAACTAAAAGATGTATATATAGAAACTGAGATTTAAAGAAGATGTTTTTGATCAAGTTTCATTCGAGCATTTCAAGTGCAAAGAATAAATATCCGAGCGCGAAGCGCAAGACCCAAAAGACGCGCGCTCAAACTTGCGAGCCGCGCGCCCAGCGCGTAATAAGAAATTTATAAAATATTTGTTACCATGGTATACCTTAAAAATCTAAAATATTGTAAATTAAGTAATTTGTGAATCTACGTTTAAAAATAAAAACTCACAATTTAAACTCTTAAAAAAATACAGAAGAATATTCAATTGCAAATCTGGTTCACATTTGAGTTTTAAATAATTAGAATGGAAGCATTTTTAACTGTAACAGTTTAAAAATAAAAATTATGCAAATTTAAGTCTTACAATTAAAAATTGTAGAATTTTGATGATTTACAATTGAAATATCTTGAATTGCAAAGTGCTAAATTTTCAAGATTTATATTTTTAAGGTATTTCATTTGGAGATTTTTTTTGGAATAGTTAACTATTCAAAAAAATGTTTACATACATTTTAAATGTAAAATATTGTGTATTGAGTAATTTGAGATTCTATATTTTGAAACACCAAAACTATCAATTTTAACTCTTAAAAATTACAGAACTTTGAATTGTGAATCTTGTAAAATTGAAGATTCTTAACTTTCCATTTTTGCCCTGTGTTGCTAATATCTTCGTAAAAACTAATTTTTTCTGTATAAGTGTATTTGAAAGATAGTTTTTATTTGTTAAGAAATATTTAATGACATAATAAAATGATATTAATTATTATTCATTACGAAGAAGGTTCATTGTTTTCCCCTCAGCTTTAACGAAGTGAAGTTCGCTGATGGTTGGAGTGTAAATACCTAATAAAAAGATTCTGTACTTTTGTGGTTTGGATGATCTACTTTCGACATTTCTTCAATTTGAAAATTTATAAATGATGGCTTGACTTTTGATCATTGAAATATTTGAAATTTTATAATTATTAAGCATCTATTAATCTTTAAAATTAAAGAGTTTTCAATTGTAAAACTTTAAAAATTAAAAAGGTTTTAACATATTAAAGTTCTACATTTCAAGACTCTTCAGTTATGAAGATTTATAAAAATTCCTAAATTTTGATCATTTTGAAGATCACAAGTCAAATTTTCAATTACTTGTATTTTACAGTACTTTAAATTGAAACATATAGTACTTTAATTTGACAATTATCGGGAATCAAAATAAGAAACACGTAAAGGTTAAAAATAACAAAATATATCAAATTTGTTCTTGAAACAAGTTGATTAAAGTTATTATTGTAGAATTTTTAATTTTTAATGGAAAATTATACAATTTTGATCATTTAAAATTAAACATTTTCGAATTTTCAAAACATAGAATTAAAAAGTATTTAATTTTCAACATTTATATTTTAAACATATGATATTTAAAACAATCATTTCGAATATTTGGTTTTTCCAAAGAAATGTGTAAATATCTATAAAATATAAATCTTGAAAACTGGGTAAATTTGAAATCGAAATTTATATTTTAAATAAAGTACCTACATATTTTGAGGAACATTAAACTATTCCAAAAAATATTTCAAATTGTATACCTTTAAAATTTATAAATATTGAAAACTGAGTAATTTGTAATTCCACATTTTCAAAATTCAAGAATTTTCAGTTGTAGCGCTTCAGAATTGCAGATATTTGAATTTGACAAATCTTTTAAAATTAAAGAGCTTTTAACTTTAGAAGATTACTATGAAAAATTCTGTAATTTTAATGATTTATTTTCTAAATTTCTTTAATTTGGAAGATTTAGAAATGAAAACCTGTCTTTTTATCATTAAAATCATCAGAAATTTAGAATTTCTATTAATACACATCTTTCAAATTGCAGCGTTTTGAAATGTAACTCTTCAAAATTGAAGTATTTAATAAACTTTTAAGGCTACAACATTATTTTTTAAATACACCATAAAAATTAAATGATCCTCGATATTTACAGTTTTAAGCTAGATGTCATTTGAAACATTTTTTTGAAATAGTTAACTATTCAAAATAATGTATTCACACCTCTAAAATATTAATCTAAAAAATTAAATAATTTTCAATTGTACATATATTTTCCAAAATCAAGATTTTTTAATTGCAGAACTTTTAATCCTAAATCTTGTAATATTTAGGAGTTTCTTTTTATTATTTTAAATTATAATTTAAAAATCTGTAGTGTTGATGATTTAATTTCGAAATATCTTCAATTTGGAATATTTACACATCAAGACTTGACTTTTGACCTTCAAAATCATCCAAATACTACAATTGTTATTTATATTTCTTTAAACTTAAACAGTCTTAAGGGAGTTTCCACAAAGGATGTCACAGTTTTTTGCGAATTTACGACCCCCCCCCCCCCCCCCCCCCCCCCCCCCCACCCACTCCGCGCTCGATCGCGTAGTATTCGTAACTAGCACTCCGCCTCCATCCATAGCCGCCCC
>JAAAKG020139338.1:0-12389 GCA_010014905.2 Druon quercuslanigerum
AAGAATTCAACCTTTAAAAAAATGTTGTTTTTTTTAAATTTGTAAAATATAATAATTATAATTATAATAATAATTTGTAAAAAAAGTTTCTAAAGTAACCTATTTGAAGTCCCACATACACGGTTATTTAAATTTCACAGTTCCGTTACCTCCCACCACAGTCCTTGAAGGCTCTCCTTCGTCTCAGAGGCTGACCAATTAAAAAAGGCCGCACTCAACCCGCGCTTCTGGGCACATGCGCAGTTGAAAAATTTCATCGATAGAAGAAGGGGGCAGCCAGTAAATGTCTGTTGACAAAAATAACCTGAGGTTCGCGTTAGACGTGTGGACCCTTCCAGCCGTCAAATAATCGAACGTCTGCATTTCAATGTCGTTCAAATATACAAGCTTACTTTATTTCAACTTGAAATTTAAAGAATTTGCATCATTTCAAATTGAATTTAATATAGTAGTTGCATTAATTTTATATAAAAAATTAATTCTACTATTGTGCTGCGACCAATCTTTAAATATTTAATTAAAAGAGAGATTCTGGCCAGTTTCAATCAGAAATCGATGATATTTTAGTTCAGCTGCTTTTGCTGCTTTTATAGCCTAGAAGCATAAATAGAAAAGTTATCCATCAACTGTGTTCTGTTTTACAAATAAACTTTAAATTTCTTACATATATTTTAAGCATAATTTTAAATCGTTTATTTATTTTATTTTCTATAAACCAGCTGAGACTGTATTGTGCTTTTAAGTAATTTTTATTCGAATAATCCTAATGTAATTTATAAAATAAAAAAATAAAGAAAGAAAAATAAAAAATCTTGAACTCTGTGTTTTTATATTTTGATAAAGTTTCATTATTAGATATTTGAAAAAATTAAACAATAAAATTTACCTTAAGACAAAATATTTTAAATAAAGTTAACAAAAACTATTTTTTATGTAAGACAATCACTAAAATTTACTTTTCTTCCTAAAAATTTTTCAAATGAAAATTCCAGTCTATACTTCTTTCCGACTCTTCTGAAAATTTTTTGTATCTTTGAGGGTATTTTTAAAGATACTAAGAGATTTTCAATATATTTCAATAATTCGAAGGAATTCTTAGGATTTAAAAGATTTCTGGTTATTTTTTTTTAATTTTCAGAAATTTTGAACAAATTAAAAAAGTTTCAGGGGATTTCAACAGATTGAAAAGGATTTAAAATATTTTTGGTTGTTTTTTAAGATTTCAAGGAATTTTAAATAAATTGCAATAATTTTTAAGGCATTCCAAATGAATTTTCTAGAGCTTAAATAATAAGCTAGTATTTTTTAGGATGTCAACTAATTTTTTGTTAAATTTTAAGGTATTTTCAAGAGATTCAAAAAATGTTTCGGTATTTTCGAAGATTTCAATGATTTAGAGGAATTTATGGGCTTTCAAGATATTTTTAAAATATTCAAATAATTTCCAAAAATAATTAGGAAATTTTGTAGGGGTTAAAACATTTTCAAATATTTCTTAAGAGTTATAGAGTTTTTAGGGTTTTTTTAAAAAATTCCAAGAAACTTTTATATTTTTTTATTAATTTGAAGAAATTGCAAAGAATTAAAAATAATTTATGATAATTATTAAAATACCAAGAAATATTCCACATTTTTCAAAAATTTCAACAGCTTTTAAAAGATTTTAAAGGATTTGAAATATTTTAGGCTGTTTTTATTTATCTCAAGGAGATTTTAAGAGCTCAAAAAAATGGCAAGGGATTTAAAAAGATTTCTAAAGATATTAACATTTTTTTAAATTTTCAATTGTTTTCAAAAATTAAAAGGATTTTAAAAAGAATTCGCAGAATTTTAACAAGTTATTTAGTTTATTTTAACAAGTTTCAGGGGATTTTTGGAAAGATTTAAAAATATTGAGAATATTTGAGTTTATTATAAAAGATTTGAAAGAATTTTGAATACATTTAAATAAATTTAAAAAGATTTTAAAGAATCTAGGGCATTCCTAAAAATTCCAAAAAATATTTAATACAATTCTAAGCTATTTTCAAAGATTTTGAACCTAAATTATTTTCTAGAGTTTCAAATATTTTTAAATATTTCAATTTTCTGACGAAGATTTTAGAGAATTAATTATTATTACAAGGAAATAATTTTTTTTCAATTATTTGAAGACGTTTGAAGAATTTTAAAGATTACAGGGTAGTTTACATAATTTTCTGCAATTTACATAGCTTTAAAAAATGTAAAGGGATTTCAAAGGATTCTGAAGAATATTTGATTAATTTCAATAATTGGCAGGGATTTAAAATAATTTAAAAGATTTAAAAGAATTTTTAATAATTTTTTTCAATTTATTTTAATTTATTCAGAATTCTTATACATTTATCCTGTTTAAAAAAAAGTTTTTTGTGATTCTCTCGAATACTTTTTAATTCATTTGAATTTTTCTTAATTCATACAATTCTACTTTATGCAATGGACGTTTTCAAAACTGTAATGATATTTATTTTATTAATCCTGACGTCGTTAAAACTCATCAGAAATTCATCGGAAATTCTAAATTATATGTAGTTTTTTTATTTTTCTAATTCGTTTGAATTTTTCTAATTCCCTCTTAAATTCTTTTAAAGTTTTATAAATTTATCGTAAATTTGTTAACATTCACCCAAAGTTCTTTTTAAATTTTATCGCAATATTTTGATTTCTGTTAAATTCATTAACGTTTGATAACTTTTTTAGTTAGAAATTAGTCCCTGATGATCACTTTTTCGCTTTTTCGTTTATTTAATAAATTAGGCTCTGGCAGTCCTGAGAATAATAAATTAAAATTTTACATGATTTCAATCCATTCATTAAACATTCTATAATACAAATGTTACAAGATTAGAATTTTGCGAAAATAATAAATTAGTTATAGAATCAAACCGGCAATATGAAAGACCTGGGTTCGCATCCCAGCGGAACTGCAGATTTTTTTTCATAATGGAGAAATAAAAAACAATATTAAAAAGTTGATTTTAGACCACTAGAGAAAAAAAATTCGCAACAAATTCTTTAATAAGTTTATCTCTTCAAAACCATAATATAAAAAAAATATAAATAATTCAAATGTTTAAAAAATTAATTCTACAAGTATAAAGAATTTCGTCGGAACTCAACTTGTAGGGGTTGTGAAGAAATTGATCACGCCTCTTCGTAGCTTAGCGGATAAGAGCATCAGACCGGCAATCTAAAAGACCTAGGTTCGAATCCCAGCGGAGATGAAGCAATTTTTTAATATTTTAGAAATAAAAATCAATATTAAAGAAATATTGATTTAAGAAAAATCGAAAAAAAAACAATTAAAATAAAATTATTTTATACATTAATCTCGTTAAAGCTATAGCATCAAAAAAGTACTACATCAATATTATTGCTTTACAAGGTATCAAAATTAGTTTCGTGTGAGTACATCCCACGAAATTTACATTTAATCGCTCACTGTTTACGACACTATTACCTACGTGTTTACCGCGCTGGCAAACATTTGCCCTGAGGGATGTCACGAAAGTACTCTAAGGAGAAATCCGATTTTCAATTGTACTTCCAAATTAATTTTATTGAACACAAATTCAACAGATTATTTAAAATACTTTGTAAAAATTAATTTTATTAGTTAAAGATCCATTTCTTTGTTTAAAATTTTAACTATCCCGTTGAAAACTATTTTTTTTTGTTAAAAAATAATTTTGGTAAGTGCAAATTTAACTATTCTATTATTGATTAAAAATAAATATTCTGTAGTTGAAAATTAAAAAATTTGTTCAAAAATTGATAAGCATATTTTCTTTTAGATGTACCTTTTTTTGTAGAAAATGAATATTTTTGATTAAAAAAAGAAATACCTTGTTGAAATTTGAACTATTTAATTAAAAATTTAATTTTGTTTAAAGATTTAACCATTGTTATATTGGTTGCATTATTGGTTGAAAATAAATAGTTTGTAGCTAAAAATTGAATAATTTGTTTAAAAAATTATGCGTTTTTTTAACATTCGTATTTTAGAGTAGAAAATTAATATTCATGATTAAAATTGAACTTCTTCATTTAACATGTAATTGCTTTGTTAAATATTCATTTTATTGCTCAGCGATTTAACTATTTTATTGGAAATTTTTATTTTTATTTTTTTAACTGAAAATTTAACTGCTTAATATGTTTTCTTGTAAAAACTTATCGTGTAACGCTAATTTAAAAAATGTCGGATTGAAAATTCAATAATTTAATAAAAATTCAACTATCTGGTCAAAAGTTGAAATACTTTGCTAAAAATTAGATTTTTTCCGAGTTGAGGATTCATTTTATTAGTTAAAAATTAATGCAATTTATTGAAATGTGAACTATTTTCTTATGAATGTTTTTTTTGGTAAAAATTATTCCTCTAATGTGTAAAAATTGATAATTTTCACTTAAAAATGGAAAAATGTGCTTGAACCTTTATATATTTTGTGGTGCATTAGTCGTTTCTTTATAAGAAAAATTAATTTTATTATTTGATGATCCATTCCTTTGCGTAAAATTTTAACTATTTTGTGAAAAGTTACTTTTCTCGGTTGAAATTTATTTTCGTAACTGAAAATTTTAATATTAAATTACTGATATAAAATTTATACTTTCCGATTAAAAATTTATGCATCTGTTTTAATTTTGTCCTTTTTACTAGAAAATTAATAATCTTGAATGAAAATTGACTGATTGCTCAAAATTTGAAGTACTTTGTAAAAAAGTGATATAATTATTTTTTTAACAATTTTTCAATGCAAAATAGGATTATTTGATTGAAAATATATTCTATTTTGTTTTCTAGCTGAAAATTAATTTTTTCAATTTTAAATTTAACTATTCCGTTTCTGGTTGAAAAAAAATCCTTTTTGGGTTTACAATTTTTAAATTTAGTTGAAATTGTTGTTCCTCTGCATTAAAAAACTTTTCTGGCATTTCTGGTATTTTTTGTTGTAAATTATTTGTTTTGTTTTTTTTTAAATAGCAATTTTCAAAGTTTTCATAAAAAATTAATCTGTTTTGGTTAAAAATTTCACTGCTTGTTTGCAACTTTAACTACTTTGTTCAAAAATAATTCTAGTTGTTGAAAATTCAATCATTCTCTTAAAAAGTTGATCGTAGGAAATTAATTTTCTTCGTTAAAAATATTAAAAAATTAATTTTTTTAGTTAAGGATCAATATTTTTGGCTCCAATTTTAAATATGTTTTACAATTTTAGTTTTCGGTTAAAATTTAATTTTCGTAGCAATAAATTTAACTATTTTGTTATTGATTAAAAGTCGACTGTTTGCAGTTTAAAATTCAACAGTTTGATTTAAAATTTATGTGTTTTCTGGTAAATTTGTCTTTTTGTAGAAAATTAATCATTTAGATTAAAAATTGAACTACTTAGTTAAAATTTTTACTACTGTATTAAAAATTCATTTAATTAGTTAAAAATCCATCTCTTTAATCAAAAATTGGACTATTTAATTAAAATTTGTTTTTAATTTATTTTTTTATCTGCAAACTTCACTATTCTATTTCCGGTTGGAAACTGATCGTTTCAAGTTTAAAATTGGACTATTTGGCATAAAAATTTAACTGTTTTTTTGAAAATTCATATTTTTAGGTGAAAAATTCGATTATTCTCTTAGAAATTTCAACTATTTGGATGGAAAATAACTTTTTAGTGAAAGATGTGATTTTTGGTTGAAAATTCTTATTGGCCTCTTAAAACTGCAACTGTTTACCAGAGAATTCGCCTTTTTGATTTAAAAATTCAACATTGTTATTGACATTTTTTTGGAAATTCATCTCTTTTGGTAGAAATTAAAAATTTTTTAGTTAAAAATGTTTGGAAAAAATTCGTCTTATTTAGTTAAAATATTAACCTTTACATTTTTATTTAGGAATTAGACCTTTCTGTTCAATTGAACTATTTTTTTTACTTACAATTAAAGTCTTCTTTAGGTTAAAATATTAACTGTTATAAATTTGTTAGGAAGTAATTTTTTTTTAAATTTAGTTACTTTGATCAAAGTTCAACTTCATCAAAATTCTT
The DNA here is from genome assembly GCA_010014905.2 of Druon quercuslanigerum. Lineage (NCBI taxonomy): Eukaryota > Metazoa > Arthropoda > Insecta > Hymenoptera > Cynipidae > Druon > Druon quercuslanigerum. The sequence continues at coordinate 6,069 of JAAAKG020139338.1, forward strand.
CTATCTTTTTATTTTCGGCTTGAAAATTAAATAATTTATTAAAAATTCAAGTATCTGGTCAAAAGTTGAAATAAAGTCCTAAAAATTAGATTTTTTCCTAGTTGATGATTCATTGTATTAAAGTAACTGTTTAATTATTGGTTACAAATTATTCTTTTTTTTAGTCGAAAATTTAAATTTTTAATTAAATATAATGTTAAAAATTTAGGTATTTTGTTAAAAAGTTAGTCTTTCAATTATTCTTTCTGGTAGAAAATAGATATTTCTGGTTAAAAATTCAACTGATTGGTCAAAAATTGTTTTTTTTCAACTGAGAATTAAACTATTCCATTATTGGTTTGAAATTGATATTTCTTAGTTGAACGTTCAACTATTAGCTTGAATATTGTTGCTATTTGTTAAAAATTACTTTTTTTATGAAGAAAAGTAATCCTGTTTGTTTAAAATTGAGCTATTTGGTAGAAAATTAGACTTTTTGGTAAAAAATCAATATTTTTACGTAAAAATTTGTTTCTTTTTTGGTAAAAATGATTTTTTCAACTTAAAATTTACCTATTCCATTTCTGGTTAAAAATCCTTCTTTTTATGTTGAAGATTTAAATTTTTTGTAAAAAATCCTTCCTTTTAAATGAAAAATTAATATTTTTGGTTATAGATTTGATTAATTGGATGAAACTTCGTTTCTTATTGGATAATATTTTTTTTTAAGCGAGGATTAAATTATTCCGATTTTTTGTGAAGAAAAGTAATTCTCTTTGTTTAAAATTTACTTTTTGGTTGGAATTGTATTTATTAGTCTTTTTGGTAAAAAATAAATATTTCTGGTTAAAAATTCCTTTCTTTTCTGATAAAAATTATTTTTTCAACGAAAAATTTACCAGTTTTATTTTTGGTTGAAAATCCATCTTTCCATGTTAAATATTCGAATTTTTGGTTACCAAATATTTGTATTTCTTGCTTCAAATTTTAACTATTAGGTTTTAAATTGGCTGTAAAGTTTCTTAAAATATAAGTTTGTATTTTTTTTAAATTTTTATTTTAAGCCATTATCAAATAAAATCGAAAAATAAGTTACTAATTAATGCTCGGGCGGAGGGGGGGGGGGGGGTTGTATTAAATTTATGAAATTACATTTTGTCTAAAAAAAGATCTTGTGCTCTCGCTCCGCTGGAAACCGAAACACAGAACTTCCTATTGGCGGTCGGGTGCTTTCCCATAAGCTGCTAGAGAGATCGAGAGAAGAATCCTTTTTTTTAGGAATCTGTATTATCATAGTGAAAGGAAAAGATCTTTTTTTAGAAAAAAAAGTTAATTTGAAATTTTTTTAATTCATAGCTTTATCTAGTCTGCAAAGACGTTAAGAAATTCTGCTATTCTCTGATGATAATGCAGATTCCTTCATTAAATTTATTTTCCTCAATCGAACTTTACGATATGAAAACATGCTGATTATTTAGAAGCAATACTAGTAAGATTAATAGTTAATAAAACTTTGTTTATGATCAGGTGTTGTAGCAAATTCTCTTGTGAGATAGTTTTTTTAAAGAATCTGTTTTATCATAGTGAAAGAAAAAGATATTTTTTCGGAAAAAAATTGAATTAAAAATTTTTTTAATTGATAGCTTCATCTAGTCTGCAAAGACGTTAAGAACTTCTGTTATTATCTGATCATAATGCAGATTTCTTCAATAAATTTACTTTCTTCAATCGAAATTTACGATCTGAAAACAAGTTGATTATTTAGAAGCAATACTAGTAAGATTAATAGTTAATTAAACTTTGTTTATGATCAGGTGTTGTAGCAAATTCTCTTGTGAGATAGTTTTTTTAAAGAATCTGTTTTATCATAGTGAAAGAAAAAGATATTTTTTCGGAAAGAAATTCAATTTAAAATTTTTTTAATTGATAGCTTCATCTAGTCTGCAAAGACGTTAAGAAATTCTGTTATTCTCTGATGATAATGCAGATTCCTTCATTAAATTTAATTTCCCTACGCGAAATTTACGATCTGAAAACAAGTTGATTATTTAGAAGCAATACTAGTAAGATTAATAGTTAATTAAACTTTGTTTATGATCAGGTGTTGTAGCAAATTCTCTTGTGAGATAGTTTTTTTAAAGAATCTGTTTTATAATAGTGAAAGAAAAAGATATTTTTTCGGAAAGTAATTCAATTTAAAATTTGATCAATTTATAGCTTCATCTAGTCTGTAAAGACGTTAAGAAATTCTGTTATTCTCTGATGATAATGCAGATTCCTTCATTAAATTTAGTTTCCCTAATCGAAATTTACGATCTGAAAACAAGTTGATTATTTAGAAGCAATACTAGCAAGGTTAACAGTTAATTAAACTTTGTTTATGAGATTTTAGTCATGTCTTGAATTAGGTGTTGTAGCAAATTCTCTTGTGAGATAGTTTAACCAAGGGACTATATTAACTGAAACTTAAACAAGACTATTGTCTTGGAAACTTGACAGAAATTAGCTCTAAAATTTGTAGCAACTGATGCTCTATGTGATGTTCGTAAAGGAGGCATTTAGTCTCAATAATAGAAGATATTAACCTATTAATGGTATCGATCTAATCCATCTTGAAAGCCGAATACGAAACTCCACTAATAGGAATTTGACCAGATTGGGGTGAATTTATTGCAATCGTTGCCCATATCAAATTTCACACTCTTTTCTCTATTTAAGTATGTTTGCCTTTTTTAAAGAAATCTTATTTTTCTCCTGTTTTCAATAAACTTTCCCTTTCTCACATACCTCCTGTTTTTTCTGGTTTAAATGCGAACTGAATGGAACCTAATAAGAAAATCCAAATATTATAAGTTCAAAGTTGATTTTATTGAAAAGTCTAATATTATATTTCTGGTTTAGATTTCACTCATTTGGTAAAAATTATACTATTTGGTTGTAAATTTCATTCTTTTTTTGAAGATTTGACAATTTACTTAAAAAATCATCTTATTTGGTCAAAAATTCAACTACTTGGTTGAAAATTGAAGTAATTGGTTAAAAAAAATACATTTTATTGGTGGAAATTAAAACTATTTCCTTGAAAATTTGTATTCCTTTTGGTTGAAGATTAATGTTTGCAACTGAAAATTGAATTATTCTATTTTTGGCCCCCCAATATAACAAACCGTAAAAAAATATGTCTAGCACCCCCTCCCCACGTAATTTTTAGTTTCCACAAATGCTTTGCTAGTGAAATTTTCAAATTTATTTATTTATTTTAAACAAAAAAAAGTCTTTTCTACTACGACAAAGAACTTTCTAACAAAATGCTTGAATTTCCAACAAAGTGATTTAATTTTGAACATAATAGTTTCATTTTCGATCTAAGAAGATAAATTCCCAACAAAAAAGTGTCATCGTTTATTTTTCTAGCAAAAAAGATAAAATTTATGCAATAAAAAGAAGAATTTTGAAAGGAACATTGCGAATTTTCACCAAATGAAAATTTTCCACTTCAAAAAGAAATAAAACTTTATCCAAATTTTTGAGCCGAAAAAACTAATTTCAACCAAAAACAGATCAGTTTTGAAACGATTAATTTTTTAATAAAAAAAATTAATTTTCAAAAATATGGTTGATTTTTTGTAAAAAAAATTCCAGGAGACTTTTCAAGACCAAAATATGAATTTTTTAACAAGAAACAACTTCCCACGAAAAAAATTTAATTTTGAATCCAAAAAGACGATTTTTTTTAACAAAGCGGATGATTTTTAAACAAAATACTTGAATTCTCTACAAAATAGCTACATTTTTATTCAAGGAAGTTGAAATTTCTACTAAAACAGATTTAAGTTTTCTTTCCAACATCAAAACACTAAATTATAAAAAAAAGTACATTTACTACTAAATGTTTAAATGGCAAAGAAAACAGCAGATGTTTCAACCAAATAGTTGCATTTTTATCTAAGAAAGATGTAAATTCTTCAAAAGTAGGTGAATTTTCCAATAAAAAAGGCAAACTTTCAGAAAAGAGGTTGATTTTTTTAACCAAACAGTTGCATCTTTATTCATGAAAGATAAAATTTGTTGTAGAGGAGATGAATTGAAAATTAAGACTTTAAAAAAATAGTTAGATGTTTATACAGACACAAATTTTTAAAGAAAGATATTTAAAAGAAAGGTTTTGAACAAAAATTAAAATTTTCTAGGAAATAGTATAATATTTAATAAAACATTTGCATTTTTTCCTACAATAGAGAAATAATTATGCTGAAAAGGAAGAATTTCTAAATGAAAATGACACATTTTCAGAAAAAATTGTTTTCATCTAAAACAGATTTCAGTTGACTAATAAGCACTAAAATATTAATTGCAAATAAAAGGTTACTGTTCTACAAAAAGTGATCAATGTTTAACCCAGAAAGACGAATGTTAAACATAACAGTTGAATTTTCCACACAAAAAAAGTATTTAAAAAAAAATAATAAATTTTCAGCCAAATAATAAATTTGATAGAATTACCTTCAGAAGTAAAGGGTCACCTCCCCACTTCAGTCACAACTCGTAATATATATGCATTTATTCAAATCTGATAGAAAAAGTTTCTCGAAAACATAAAGCAACAAATGAAACTATGGAAGTTAGTATTAGGAGGCTAACATAACCTATAAAAATAATAAAAGTGCTTTCGTCAATTTCATGCATTAAATATGTTCATCGTACAACAATAAAATTTTTCTATTTGTTTGGAAATGTTATTTGTCGTCTCCTAAATGGTGTGGAACTCAAAGGTCTTCTTCGTTTACTTTTTTGTAAAGTCGTTTTCCATTGAACAATGAAAAGCACAAAACCAAACGCGAAGGTCGGATATGGTTGGGTTTGGGTTAAGATACCGCCACTCCGGAAATTGTAGGCGGTCACGTGACAAACAGAAAATTTTAAAAAATATAACATTTAAGTTCAATTGCTTAAAAATTATTATAAAAGAACTCTTAACAAAAATTAAGCAAACTTTTGTTCGAGTTGGATCATGCAATTTTTTTACAATACAAACAAATTTCTAAGTCTATCTTAATCACGCGTGTGACGAAATGCGACTTTTATTTTTTGATGTTTCTATAGTCTACTGCAAAGGTCGACAACAACAATGTTGAAACAGAAGGAACCTACATTATCATGAAATAACCAAAAATGAGCGGGAAATTTGAATATTTATTTTGTGAAAGTGCGTGACCTCATTATTAATGAATTGAACAGATTATTGAAACTAATAATTTTGCTACAAATTTCTGTATTTAATTTGTCAATAGAACCCTTCTTATATCTCAATTTCAGGATTACTGCTTATTTATTATTTGGTTCACGCTTTCTACATTACCAGAAAAAAGTTAAAAATATATTCCGTAACCCTTTTTTAGATATTACCGCATTTTATGACACCTTGCCGAAAACTCAAACATAAGAATAACCCGACCAAAGCCCCACTAGTTCCCAACCAGAGCCCAAAGATTATTTGCACGGAAATTAGTGAACAAAAAAACCCGACCTGCCCCTGACCAACCACCGACCAGGCTCCGACTGAAATTTTTACAACAAAAAGCCCAACTAGTTCCCGGCTAGTCCCCGACTGGGTCCTTTGTCAAAATTATTAACCCGACTAGCCCCTGATTAGTGCCCGACTTGTGATAGGGCCAAATAGGGTTACTTCAACACGGGTTGTGCTCCAGAATTCAACTATTTTGTTGAAAATTAAAATACTTCGCTAAAATTTCCTTTTCTTGATGGAAGTTTTTAATTTAACGTTGAAATTTCTTATTTTTTTAGTTAAAAATTAAATTTTTAACTGAAAACTTAACTTGTCCACTTTTTGACTTGCTTGAAAATTCATTTTATGGGTTAATATTCCAACAAGTTCATTAAAAAAGTGTATTTTGAGATGGAAATTAATTATTATAACGAAAATTTAATTATCACATTTTTAGCTGAGCAGTGATCTTTTTAAGGTTTAAATTCATTGAGAATTAATCTTGTCCGAATAAATATTTTTCAACATTCTTGAAAAATCATTTTATTGATTTGAGATTTTAACATTTCGTTAAAAATTCGATTTTTGTAGTTGAAAATTAATTTTATCAATGGAAAATTTAACTTGTCTTCTTTTGGTTGAAAATCCTACGTTTTCAGTTAAAAATAAAAAATTTTGATAGGAATTTCTCTTCTTTGATTAAAAATTAATCTTCTAGTTAAAAAATGTACCTACTTTTTTGAACTCTGAAAAAATTAAAAATTATATTAAAATTAAATTAAAATAAAAATTAAATTAAAATTAATTAAAATTAAATTAAAATTAAATTAAAATTA
>JAAAKG020139339.1:0-12388 GCA_010014905.2 Druon quercuslanigerum
GATAGAGACATTTTTTTCGCAATCTTAAGATTTATCAATATTTTAATAATATTGATATAGACCAGTAGACAAAAAAAATTAACATCTAAATTAAATAATTAAATATTTCCTTGTCAATAAACCTAAGATCAACAATTAAAAATGTTAATAGTAATTCTGTGCATTTTTGGATATATTAAAGTTGTGGACGCAAGTACTATTTCTATTACAAAAAATTCTTAGAGGAAAGAACGCTCTGAATTGCTTATCTTCAATATCCACAGAAATGGCTGTCCTGAGGGGCTACTCACTGTGAAATCTGGAAACCTTAAAACAATTCATGTGACTGTCTCAATCGAATTCGCATAGAGAGTGCAAATATATCTTTGAGATAGCCAGGAGTGCCCAGATTTCCAAAAATTCTAGAGAGCGGGGTTTTCGAGGAGAAATCAGACTCGGCTAAGCTCGGTGGCGTTCGCATGGAGTCGGCCGTTACTTCGACTCAACGAGGCAGCGTGTGTATCACGAACGTGTGGATGCTTCGTGGTGTGAATGCTCCACGATTGGCGAAAATTTCCAAGATTTCTAAGGGTTCCAATAGTTCCTCAAAGATTTCTCCTAAAGATTTCCAGCGCAGAAATCTAAGATTTCTCAGTGACGAACACCTTGGGCTGTCCTATAGTTAAACATCAAATCTGTTGTCCTGAAACATCTAGATGTTATTATTTTCCTCCGTGTAGTTTTCAATTTAAGGTAATTAAAATTCTGCAATTAAAAAAGGTAATCGTAACAATTAACAAAAATTTTCCAATTGAAACCATTGAAAAAATTCCTTATTACCGAAGGGGATAGCACATTCGGAAATCTCCGTCTATCTTCTATCTCTCTTATTTTTCCATTATTTTCTTTTTTAGCCTGCCTTTCATTTATTAAAATTCCTGAGCCCAAGTTTGGGATACTTTTATCATGTTTTAAAAAATGAATTCAATCATCTAACAAAATATATCTTTAGTTGTTCAATCTACAGCAGAGATTCTCTTCAATATATTTAAACAAACACCTCCTGAAATTTGTTATCTATTAAATTTTTCTTATGAACTGTCTGAATTTATCTGATAGGGAAGTGGAAAATTTCTTAACTAAAAAAGTAAAGCGGGCCCACATTATGTTTGTTTTTCGAAAGGAGTCGTTCGCAATTTTAAATCGATTCTTCGCAGTCACGACGTATACGTAGCTGCGTCAAAGACCGCGTAGAGGTGGGCCGATGCACCCTTGGCCTTGCCCTAGCTACTGAGCCAGCTCCCTCGTTACTTATCCGACTACGAGGCGCGTGCCATTTGATAAATCAGGAATTCCTCCGTGGCTTAATGAGTTCCACAGTCCATCTTTCCATTTCACACAAACGAAAACCATTTGCAATCCATTTATACTACTCTATAATTGATTACGCAGAGGACAAAGGACCACTACATTTTTCTTATTTAACCGATCTCGATAAAACCGATGACCGATAACTCTTACTCAAACTCTTGATTAAAAAATATTAATAATTCAATACGTTAAATATTATTATCTATTTTAAAGTAATATAACAATTTTTATTATAATACAAAAATCATTTTACGAATGAAAGTTTCTGAAAATGTTAAACTTTTTTTAATCACCCTCAAAACTCTCGTTTCTTTTTTTGGAAAAGTAATCACTATCGCAGAGTCCAAGTGAGAATGAATAATTCTAATTTTTTAATTGATCAATTTGACATAAATGATGTTCCTCATTTCTTTTCATTGAGCAAAGAATAAATCTATAATCGCAATTAAAAGTAAAATAGAGTAGATTTCACTTGTCGGTTGAAAGCGAGACACGCACACGGTGAATGACTCATGCCAATAGTTAATTTCACGATCATAATTTTCTACAGGATCAGCAGTAGGGATGAAGATCACATGTATAAAATTTTATTTAGGAAGGCGGAAAATTGCTCTGCATGAGCGAAAGTGGACCTTTCGTAAACGTGAAACCTTTCACTTGCTAACACGCAAAATCGTCTCCTTCCGTTGTCGTTTTTCTTTCTTACCATGTTTCTATCAGAGAAGACCAACGGGGCCCTGAACCAGAAATAAAAATGATGTGAAAGCGAAATCAAAACCATTACATGCATCATTTAAAGAAAATTTTACTAATTTATTTAGACCCAATTTCTTCCAGTGGATGAGATTAGAGAAAAATTAATTTTTAATTTGAAAAAAATGTAAGTGCAGCTGCAAGACGGCCCTGAAGTTGTTCAAAGGAGTTAAAACGAGATAGTAAGAGAGAGAATGAGAGGGGGGGGGGGGGGGGCGGTAAAGTGGCCACGGCAAAAGTGCAACGCTCGAGCAAGGTTCAGTGTACACTCGGCGTCCGATGCCACTGACCCATTAATACATATAAAGCAAGCTGCAGGCCGCATTTGCATTGCATTGTAGGCACAATTTGAATTGCTAAGCCCTTATGCAAGTATAATGGCTGCGTTTTGGTAACTCCCGATAGTCGTCGAGTCTCACGTAAGATTGAATGGTCTTCTAGAGATTCTGAGCACCTCGAATACTTTAACGGTAAAAGCCTGCAAGTTACGTCTTTCTCTTGATTAGTCCTTTATCGAAAACAAGTTCCCCAAGCTGATGATTCACCAGAACATGTACTCTTTTTTGAGGGGCCTCAATTTTATATAATATTAATAAAAAACAAACTTTAGGAGTATTTATTTTTTTCAAATTATTTCTTCTTACATTTGCTACAAGAAATGTGTTAAAAATCTTCAATAAGAATTTTTGAGTCTTTGAATGAGTGTATTATTCTATATAGGTAGTATATACCATAATGATATCTGCCTCAAATTCGGTTTAAAGTTTGCGAATTGAATAAAACAATTAAAAAATTAAAAATGAAGCAGCGATGGCATCTGGTCCGATAACCAGCGATCAGGCAGGTGGTTGTAAAAACCGTCGTCTGAAGAGAAGGGAAGCCGTGTCGTTGGTAGGAAGGAAGAAGAGTCGTGTGTCGGTCGAAGACCTTGATACTAAGGGCAGAGACCTCGATAGGGTTATCATACTGCCTTTTACCCCACCTAAAATCCCTGCAAAATTAAATTACTAGGATAAAAAAACAGAGTATCAAAAATCTAGATTGCCTAATGTTAGAAGGACTCTATTAGAGAGAGTGGTACTAAGCCGACAGTACGGCAAAGCCGACGCTTGCTTTTTTAAAGAAAAATTTAAATCGTGTGCACTTGTTTTTTTTAATAAAAGTGAGCTCTCTGCATGCAATTACAGATTTTACGACATAAAAAGAGTTAACGGAGGTCAAAAGTTTTTTCCGACACTTGTGGAAAAATTATGTGTTTTTCTGTTTACCAATAAACAGAAACATATACATACATACAGAGAGACACCTTTGTAAAAATGTTTTTTTTCTGACTCAGGGGTCTCAAAACATGAATATTTGATCAAAACCGTCCAAGCTACAATAATAAAAAGTGTTCAAGTGTGTCCTTTTCTTTCTTCAAGCCCCACAATTTTTTGTTCTACAGATTTTCGATTAATTTACTTTTTTATAATATATAATAAGCAAAGCATACTCTTCAAAATCAAGATTTTAAAGCCAAATAAATTCTTGATCCAACAATAGCTAATACTTTTTCAAACACGTTTTGTGTTTATTGAATTAAATTTAATTTAATTTAAATTTAATTAAAAAACAACTTGAAATAAGTGTCGTATTTGCTCCACTCTCCCCTACATAAAAAATACAGTCATTAGAAAATATTAGACACATAATCAACTACTTTGAACGACACTTTTTCATACAATATTTCGCAAGATTCTTTAGTCGATTTTCATAATAATTCTAAAATCTTCACGAGATTAGACGATCCCGGTCACAGTAATTGCTGCAGTATCACAAATAGAATGATTGCAAATAAGATTTAGAGTTCTTATAAGATAGGATAGGAATTTTAATTTTTTTAATCGTGTGTACCTTTCATCATTGTTTCGTAATGATGAAAGGTGATTTGAAGGTGAATAAAATCGAATGCTATAATTATAAGAAAACGCACAGAAAGTGTGTGTAGGTAGAATAGAAATCAAAAGATTCTGAGTCTAAGGAGTCGTTCACCAGTTGTGTTACCATCTTGGTTACTGCAGCCGCTCAAGTCGTCAATCCCCACAAACGGGCGAATAACCGCGACTCGATTCTTCAAAAATTGTTGAAAGAAGGCATAACAAAATTTCGTACGAAGCACGGGAAGCCACCTGTGCTTTTGTATCCTCTATTTAATTTCTGAAAAAAACTTATTTTTTAATGAAGTTCGATCGTGTCCAATTTTCCACTAATTTCTTCTTTTAAAACAGGACATTTTTAATAGTGTGAAAAAGAAAACGAACTGAAAGACGTCTAGCTTTAAAGCATTAAAATTAAAAGTTGAAACTCTGCAAATTCGACAATCCTACATTGAAACGATTTCGAGGCAGTAGAATTTAAAATTGAACATTCGAAGTCATTTTGAACCAATAACCTTAAAATTAAATAAATTTCGAAGGAAGGATTTTCAACTGGACAGTTTTCAAATGGAAGGATTAAGCATTAAATAGAAGCATCTAAAATGGGTTTTAAACGATGTCGAGGATCGGAAACCCTTGTTTTTATTTTTTCTTACATTCATTTTGAAACTGCGTACTAATGGAATAATTTTTTTAAGCTGTAATTTTGAATAATTTAAAATTCACTGATTTTTTTATAGTAATCCACCGAACTTTTAATTATTAGCTAGAATTTTTTCCTCTATTGAGTCAAAGTGATATTTCTAATGCCTGGTGATATCCGAGATTCATTGTAATTGTAATTCATATTCATAAATCATTGTATTGTAAATTCATTGTAATAAAAAAATAAAATTTACTTTTCTTCTGCTTCACTATTACTTTGTTTTTTATCCAAGCATGTCTAATTTTTTTTAAGACACAGTAAACATTTTCTTTAGGTTGATAAAATATCTTCTTTAAAAAAGTAAATTAGAGTCATAAAACCTGTGATAGGATACGTTCGAGGATGTATGCATCAGTCCCTTTCAAGAAGGATCACCCTCAGAGTGAAAGCCCTTCGGTCTGAGTAAAGTGAGGTTATTTTCATCCCTGCGATATCTCCTCTTCAGACAAAGACGAATTTAATTCGATCGAGTTTCTTTGTTCGACTTCTAAAGAGGAATACATTTTTATTTGGGTTTATTTTACGCAGTTCTTTGTCCCAGAAATGGCAACAGGTGCAGAAGAGTGTCTCAGCTAACCCCAAACATCGGTACATTAGTATCACGATATTGAATTCTCCTCTACTTTTGCCCTTGAAGGTGTTTGATACAACATCAGAGTTCTTATTTCGCTCTCTACTGAATTAAGGTAAATAAGAGTAGTTACGTTGAACACGGAGAAATGATATCTGATGTTTAAAGTGAAAGGTAAATTCATAGTCAAATTTGCATAAGAGTTTGAGCTCAAAAGAGCAAGTTGCAAGAATTGCAAGTTCATGTTCAGGATCAAGGTTCTGTATTGCTACGTCGGGATTTTATTGTGATGCATAAAAGCTTTATGTCACTCCAGGGCAATTATGAGTTTGAAGATGTCTAGTGCAAGTATCCATAGCAACGAGCGGACTACAAAGCAATAATGTGCAATATTGAGTATACTCATATGACATTGTACGCTTTGTTCGACGTTCTCAGAGTTGAAGGTTACAAACCACGTGACTCCAAATAGAATATTTAATCGGCTGTTCTTCAGTATGAAACTCAAAATGAAAGTCAGATTTTAAACACCGTATCGTGTTTACAGTCAAATACTCAAATCTCCTTACAAATTTGGTGATTTGCTTCATCAGTTGAGGAGTACGTGTGAAAAGTAAAAATCTAGAAAAGACAGTTTTATAATGGCCCTTTGTGGTGAAAAAGTAATATCTTCAGACCCTGAATAGAGGTTTTTGCACTCGGACAATATGAGTATTGAAAAAGTACAGTAGGCTAGGACAATGTAGGTTGGCACTAGAGTCCATGGTCTGCCCTTCGATTCGTATTCAAGGTCTGCAAAGAGGGTGCAGTGAACGCTTTCAGCTATCGGAGTAACCATGACGACCGCCACTAAACTACCCTTGCAACGCCCACGAAAAGTGCGTCTAGCTGCCAACCCTCCAAACGATGTTTCCGCACCAAGTACGAAACGTTAGCCTAGATTTCGCGGGGATCAGTGAGTCACTTTGCAAAACGGGAGTTGTAACTGGGTGTGAATTTTCCTCCAAAAAACCAATAACTCATGCTCCATAAAATTCCCACACCAATGTCCTCAAAAATGTTTCCAAGACATTGTCCTTCTTCGGTCAATAAACTCTCATGACTTAAAATTTTTTAATTTTAAATCTATTTGTTATCTGTCCTCTTTTTAGTTTGGTAATCTGTCTTGAAAATCTTATAATTATTTTACAAACTGCACTAATTTATTTAATTGGATTTCCGAAACGAAGAACATTTCATGTGGAGATTGATGTAAGGTCATGAGATAGAAAATTGATTAAGTTTCTTGATTCACATAGATATGCATCAGGATAATTTAGACTCATCAGAGACGTAGGAGGAGTTGTGTTAATTAGTTACGGCAGTTAGAGCCAACGTTCGCACATTCTTCGCCAAATCTTCTACTCTGTTTCTCTTTTTCCAGAGGAATTGCTCCAAAAGCTTCCTTCATAAGTTTACTTAAGTTTTTTAAATTATTACTTGCCGTTTTCTGGAAAATAAATTGGGATAAAATATATGCATACCCTTTTTCTGAATAAAATTTGAAAAAAAAGGATTGGAATTTATTATTTGATTGAAATTTAAACGAAGCAGGTGACGAAAGTTGGAAGGATAAGTAGTAGAGCCCTGAATCTTGTCAGACCCAAGAGAGTTGGCAGTTATCGTGGATTGGGTTGAGATGCCTATACATATATAACTATCCAGGAAACATTTTCCATGGGTAACTAAATACAGGGGATTGCGCGGGACAAGGCTGCCGTTACCTTGGAAACGATAACGGCACGTGCTTTGAAAATCTCTCCTGGTGAACTTTGTTGAACGACACTCGCCTTGAACTCCCGCATCCCCGGGATTCGAGGTTACTGTCACGGTCGGAAATGTATACAAATTTATTTCCTAGAAGCGTGTTTTACGATTAAACGAGCATCAGAGGTGATCGGATGCGTTACACTTTCCGCACGTCAAGCCTATCTACCAACAAAAAAAAATTGACGCGATAAAAAAGCTAAAATGCAATTAACTAGATTAGTTCTCAATGCTAAACGAGATGCTGAAAAATGAATATATCATTCTCGGAAAGTTATTAGTTCATATATCTGCTATTAGAAATTAGTTTCGAAGTATTGAAGTATTCAAAGCTTGCTACAGAAGTCTCGTTTAAAAAAGATCATTACTTTTCCAGGTCTTCCAGGTCCACCTTCAAAGTAATTTATAATATTATGATTCTTATTATGATACTTATTACGATACAAATCATGATATTTATTGGCGTACATAGTTACATAGTTAAACGATTTTACATTGCAAGTATTAAAAATTAAATACTTTTAGTTTGAAATGTTTAAAATTGTACTCATACTAAATCCCAAGGTGTCACAATTTTGATCGAAAAGTAGATCAAAGCGTTGCACAATGAAGAAACAGTTGACAACTAAAAAACTACTATATTGAAAATAACCATTAAACTTCTTTCTAAGTATATGTAAATTGTTTTCCTATTGTGCAAGAAATTGATCCACTTAGATTTGACACCTGGGATAAAATTTGACGTTAAAGGTTTTTCCAAAATTTAATGACTTTTCTAGGTCTTCAAAAAATTAAAAATGAAATTAGAAACATTGGTGCTTGACCTCACCCAACTGGCAATGTCGAACACATATGCAGTTTTTCCATAAAAATCTGCCAACCCGAAGCATTTCTAAAACGAGCAAAAAATTACTGAAAAGTATCAAAGAAATTCCCCTAAATTCATAATCTGGAGGGTTGTTTTTGACCAGAGGAAATAAAATGTGCCCAATTGGCCGTACGAGTGAGGCATTATAATTTAGGGCAGAAGCTGGTTGTCAATAGTAGAAATCGATTGACGATATAGAGAAGTGTATGGAACCCGGAAGCGGGCCAGCGGGTTCGCAGAGCGAAGCGAGAGTCCATGATATATATCAGGATGCCTTTTCCTCTCGCTTCACCTTCCCTTCTCTTTCTCTCGCCCACGTTGCCTATCCACCCCCACCGCCTCAAAGCTACCCTGGAGACCTTCACCGCGTTTAGCCTTCACCGACCTCGCTGAATTCCGGGCTTTCGAGCAACTATATATCATGAGCGAGGGTTCTCTCGCAAAATAGTATAGATTTTGTACTATAGAGGCACGAGGCAGATGCAACCAGGAAGCGCGTGAATTTCGAAGGACGAAAAACTTATTTCCATCTTAAAATCAGACTGACTGTTAGTTCTAATTAGTTCCGAAACACTGAATCCGAAATAAATGTCAATTTCATTGTGTGAATTTGTCTTCTCGCAAGCATTCAATCCCAAAATCCTGGAAGAGGTGATTCTTATTCCAACGTTATATTCTGATCCATTAAAATAGATGACAAATGAGTTACATATTAAATGAAAGGAGGTATTTAGACTTCTTAGAAATAAAATCGCTTGGAGAATAAAAGCTTGATAGCACGGATGAATCGAGTCAGAGAAACTCAATTTGAGGCTCTTCTTTCCACCCTGACCATTTTTCTTCTGCGTTTTTCCAATGGTATGTAATGATTTGTCATGAGGGTACAATTCGCAGAAAGTGGAAAGGCGCCCTTTTTCAGTTACTTATCGATCGACTTTCCCCTTGCCCTTCGCCCTATATTTAAATGTTCTCCTAGAAGGTCAAATTCCTCAAGTGATCTCATCCCCCATCGAGCTCTCACGAGACTGAAAATTTTCTTTGTTCCAAAATCAATAGATCACATATTTTCCTCTCAATTTAGTAGAAAGGACCCCACACAATTTACATTAAAATCCGGCCCAGTCAAGTTGGCTGAAATTGCAATAAAATATAGTTCAAAGCCTCCTGATCAAAAAATTCTAATGGGTACTAGTCCAAAAAATCAAAAGTTTTCGAGACAGGTGGGGCTGAACGAGAATAATATGACCACAAGCGAATCTAATGTCCTGCTTGAAAGTTGAAGATGAGGTGCAGATTTTTCAATAAACTGTCTTCAGCACAATCACTGACAATAGTAGAAACATTGGTAAAACCAGTCCAGCTAATAAGGGCAACTAAATGGCGCTTTCCTGGTAATAAGAGGCGATATCATGGCGCTATCTTGGCATTGTAAATACTGTTGGAAATATTAAAGGTGGAAGACAGTTCAGTCAATGAATGCAATACTTTAGATCAGTCCAATTATCAAACGAAAACTGGACAGTGTTGTATTCATTGAATAAACTGTATTCCACCTTTAATATTTAGAACAGTATTTAAATTGCCAGGACAGCGCCATGATTTCGCCTATTATTACCAGGACAACACAATTTTGTTGCCCTTATTAGCTGGACTGGTCTTACCAGTGTTTCTAGCATTGGCAGTGACTGTGCTGGTCACAGTTTATTGAAGAATCTGCACCTCAACTTCAAGTTTCAAGCGGGAGATTAGATTCGCTTGTGGTCATATTTTTCTCGTTCAGCCCCTCCTGTCTCAAAAACTTTTGATTTTTTGGACTAGTACCCATTAGGATGTTTTTAATAAGAGGCTTTAAACTATATTATATTGCAATTACAGCCAATTTGACGGGGGAAGGATTTTTATGTAAATTGTGCGGGGCCCTTCCCCAGGATTTCGGGAAATATTAGATTTTTTTAGATTTTCACAAGTTTTTGTAATATTTTAATTAATTAAAATGAATTTATTCACAAGAAGAATTCCTTTTCATTTATCATGAATTATTTAAAATTCCATTGAATTCTCCGAAACTCTGTTTTTTTAATTCACTTGAAATCTTCGTTAAATCTACACAAGTGAACGGATTTTTGAAAATTTGATTAAGTGTTTGTTTAATATATCCTGAAGTTTTTTAAATTGACCTTCAACTTTTACTGGTATTTTCTGAAATTCTTTTGACTTCCCTCTAATTTTTTTATAATCATTTGATAATTAGTCAATTTAATGTCTTTTTACATATTTTTGAACTGCCATCTTTTCACCTTTTTTATCTCACTAAAGTTTTGTGAATTTGATGAAATCTTATACATTTTCCTTGAATTCTTCTAAATATACCTCGAAATTTATTGATATCAATGGAATTAAAAAATATATACATTTTTAATTTATTAACTTTGTTATTCTGACTCGAGGAGGAAGGGGAAAGGGAGATGTCCTTTATGTTTAGCGTAGTAAAATACGTAATATCAGTGTGAAAATCTTGATATCTCGAAAACGGTAAGAGAGCGACACTTTTTTCGGATAGATTCGTGTTCAGCATAAAAAAGTATATCAAATGTGAGTGATTTAACATAATTGAAGGTGATATACTCTTTACGCAGTTGTACCTTAACTTCAATATTGTTTTGAAGCCTTATTAATTTAAAATAACATTAGTCTCATTATTAATGCACATTAGTCATTTTCAGTAATTTTTTCACTCTCTTCAAGTGCATAAGGCTGTGGCAGCCTTGAGACAATAAATAAAAAATTAATCAATTTGAATAAAAAAATTTTCCATATGTACAAGGTTCAAGATTAGAATTTCTTATTTTAAGAACATTAATGGTTAGGGAAAAATCGGGGAATTTTGAAACTGAAGTTTTTCAACTACCCTGCTCCGTAGCTTCTCTTGGTGCAAGGGTTACTGACCGGGCGTCCACCCCATGCATTTATATCCTTACGAAGCTGGCCTATGTGCAGACTGTCTGTAAACTCCACTGCCATGCCGTGGCACTACTGCACTCAAACAGACGCGCGTTACTAATGTAATGTAATACTATCATGTCGTGACAGCGCTGGATGCGGACATAATATGCAAAAGGAGGGGCCACGGAGACTCTGCGTGCCACGCACTCTAAAGCTACTTGTCTAGGTTCGGGACGCGATCATAAATTTAATATAAGGTCCCATGCGTGATGCGTCTCATATCGCATCCGCGTAGGCAGCTTGCCTCATTCTATTGCCTCCTTATGACTTGAGACTTTTTATCCCTTGATTTATTTGCATCCGGTAATTATGTATTGATTTCATCGCAGATTTTACTCAAAAATAAATTTTTTGTATTAATTATTTTTACTTTACTCCTGATCACATTAAATTTAATTAAATACGAGTAAATAACAGCTAATAATGTGTCCCTAAAAACCTTTTTTCTAATTTATGACTTTAGGGTAAGAGCACCAATTATTTTTAATTTACTCCTGATCAAAATAAATTCAATTAAATATGAGTATATACCAGTTGTTAACGTGTTCCTGACAACCTTTTTTTCAATTTCCCGCATTAGGGTAAGAGCACCAATTATTGGCACCTTCGCTCTATTATTGGCATAACAAAAGCGAAAAAGAGAAAATTGCCAACAACTGGGGGAATTAGGAGTTTAGTCCTATAAAACACCCAGTTGGTAGATTAATTCAGACTTAAAATATTCTTTAAAATAATAGAAATTATATTTCATATCATCCGATAACATAAAAGTTATTTAGATCGAGAAAAGTTGGTTGAAAACTGAAAATAATCGACATTCCACTATTTTTCAACTTGAAAATCATTTTAATAAATAAAAAGTAATGTTTTATTTTTACTAAAAGGATCGTCATTGAATATAAATAAAATATAATTATAAAATAAAAGCGAGCATCTCTTTCTCGCCAATAATGATTTTTACACTAATTCTAATTAATATGAATAGAAAAAAATGTTTTATGTTGATCTAAAATACTTTTTTTCGACTCAATTCAAAATCGAATAATAACAATTTTTTAATTGTTACTCTTATTATAACTTTTAAAGTCCTGATGTATATTTTTAGAATATCTAGAAAAAAGAGTTTCCATTTTTGTCAGCAGAGAAAAATACTTTTTCTGTCTTTAAGACAGAAATAGACTTAAATTTAGCTCTAAATTAGCCTTGCATTTTTTTAATGAGAAATTTCATTTTTCGCAATCCTAATTTTAAATCAGTTCGAATTTTGAAAAAGGTTATTTAAAAGTCTGATACCAAATTGAAATGGATCAGTGTATTATATTATGCATTATGTACATACATTTGAATCAATAAAATATCTGCTATTAAATTAGGGTTATTGATTGAGTACAGTTTTGCCATTTATCGATGTTATA
>JAAAKG020139340.1:0-12387 GCA_010014905.2 Druon quercuslanigerum
ATTTTCATCGAAGGGTTTGGGTTTCTAAACCCTTAATTGCGGTAACGAACCAAGGAGACGTTATAGACTATGAAGATCTATTCTCACTAAATTTTGACAGGATTAATATAAAAAAACGAACACTAACATTTCTTTCAACATTTAAATTTAATATAATTTCGCGCCAAATCGAGTTCCGCGTGTTACACAGGATTCACGAGGCGATCCCATCGGCAGGATGGAAAGAGAACGAAGGATGGCGTGAGTGGCCGGTCTTGCTCTATTCCATCGACAGACCAAAGCAAGGGGAAAGCAAAACTACCTAGAGGTAGAAAGAGACAGGTTGATGGATAAAAGCGGTTGTCTCTTTCTGGCCTATGGATTCTACACACAGTTCACCATGTTGAATGGTGGAACCACTCAAATGGCCAAGGGAAAGGGAACCACAAACTGCGTGGCTACCTCTCACAAAAACATATACCGGAATCCCCGAAAACGTCAGAGGGCGCTAGAGTCTAGTGTTTCGTTTCCGAACATACATAAGTATTCCCTGTACTTTTAGTGGGTTTTGGGTGGTACTAGTTGTTGTGAAAAAGAGTTCCACTTAAACCCGCCGGTGTATATTTATCAACTAGATCTTCTTGTTGTTTTTTCCGTACTATTATCGACTTATAAAAAGAAAAAAAAATGGAGCCATCGAAGGGAGTTTGGCGTGAACTATATTTTGAAGGGTTAAGCCTTGTGTTTGTATACTGGCGGAGGGTTTTGGTGGTCTATTAGAAATCGAATCAGAAATGATACAGCCAAAACGCTCAGTCAGCCTTCTAAGTGCTGTGCGTGGAATTTAACGATACCAAAGATAGGGGAAAGAAATCGGTTTGTACAACGCTCCGAAAGAGAAGTGAGAAGCTAGACTTCTTGGTTCTTACGCCTCTGAATCCGAGGTTAGGTTCACGAGTGCCGGTCGCCCCTCCCCCGATTCTCTTTGTAACGAAATAAATATATGGTCCTTTTTTTCTTTTTGTAAAAGTAAACCACTTGAATATAAAAAATTACAGTCGTGAAGATTGTTCCGCTTTGAATCTCGTGGTCGGTGTTATTTTGTAGGCCTTAACTGCTGGGAACCGACCACGATCAATCAAAGATGGTAAGCTTGGGGTTGTTTTCATAATTTGATTAATTCGCAAATGTGCCCCTTTTTTGATACAATACTTTTCCCCGTTATTTCGCGTAAAAATATTAGCAATCTTCGCCGTAATGACGACGGTACGCCTTGTTTCTAGAACGCACTTCCTGGACTGTTACGTATAGGTTACATGTTGTGTGAAAATTCTCCTAGATGTATTGAAAATAGACTAATCAATAAAATATTGTTATATATTTTAAAGTTGAATGTTTTGTGTGAGGTTTTAAAATCCGCGTAAGGTAAGGAATAACTCACTCCTTCACAATTTTAATTTTAGGACTAGAGTAGAGTTTTAGGAGTTTAATGTCTTTCGCATGTTCTATTTTTTTTATTTCTTTGCGATCTCAGGCCTTACGCCTAGGTAATCACTTGGGCCTACCGGTAGAATTTATAATTTCTCTTTTCTTTCACCTTAGCTAGACAAAAATGGGTAAATTTGGAACCATTTTCAATTTTTTTATTTTAATATTTAAATATTTTGTTAAAACGTTTTTTTCGTCATAATTATTTTTTAAATAAAAAGGTAACTATTCAATTTTTCTTTAAAACTTTATCTGTTTTAGTTGAAAATTTAACCATGCGGTTGGAAAATCATTTATTTTGTTGAGAATTCCCCTTTCTGAAAAAATATTCATTTTTAATTCATTTTTCAATTTTCAAAGTAGCATAAATCTCGCTATGCACCTCACTATGTGCGGATGAACCTATGAGTTACCCAAAAGACAGATGATAAGTAAATGCCAGGCCACATCGAAAGCTGTAAGGTAATCAATCCAGGCCATCGATGGGTCACGCTAGTAGAATGATACGTTTTTACAGACACATCTGTCAATGAGAAGATTCTTCCGACATCCTGCTATACCTTTTTTGGATCCGCGTTGTTCGTACATTTCTTGCCAATCAGGTCTGATTGTCCAAACAATCCTATTATTTAAGACAGCTGTGCAGATCTTATAGAGTGTGTTTAGACAAGTGATTGACCTATGATGCATCAAATCAGCTTATTTGACTATCTTAGGCAGAAGTATTTTGCGCCCTTTGGCCAACCTCTCCGGAATAGTCTCTTCTGACTTTAGATATGAAGTGAAAATGTGGGCCAGATGCTGCTGGGTTAAAGAAAACTTCTTTCACCAGAAGGTCTAAATACCATCTTCCCGAAACGAAATAGTTTTTCATGCCTCTTCTTAATACTGTTTTTACCTCCTCCTACGGAAACCTTCGTAGACTTCTCTCGAACTGTCGAACCTTAGCGGTGACATTTCTGCCAGATGACATGTATTCAATCACACACTGAATGCGGGGCACGTACTGTCTTGCCCAGAGAATCTTTGTGGCGAGTTAATGCATTCATCTTTTGGACTTATTATCATCCGTTGGTTTTGTTTTACGGTTTGCATCTGCCAAAGCTTTTGCTGCATTATACACACCAGAGCTAATAATCTAGAGGTCGGATTCTAAAGTATCGGTCTTTCTCTATAGGGGTTTTCTGTTTCCAAGTTCTTCTGAATGCTGTTGAGTAGACGCTTCGCTTATATAACCCCTGTGCAGGAGTTCCCTGGGAAAGTTTCGCAGTCTTTTATGCTAAAAATGAGAGAGCTTTCGGTGTTTCTCGTTCCACAGAGAATGCATTCGCACCATGTAACCTTTTCATTCAGAGGCCATACTGGTGTCATAGCACTTTAGCAGGTCGTCCCTGAGTTTATCTGTCTATTGTCTATTTGACAATCAAGCACTGCACTCTTAGTTAGTTCTTTTAGTCATACTTTTGTAACTTCAACTTTTAATGGAATCTTCACTTTTTTTCATCCATCGGTTTGTTTCTCATATGCTTTGTTTTTCTGTTGAAGGTATATGCTATGTGTACTATTCTTTCCGTTCAAAAGTCCAATATTGCATCGAATCAGTTTGTTTTCGGAAGATTTATTTTTTAAATAAATTTATTGTGTACTCCGATGTTCGTATTTCTATGTTCACTTGCATTTCTTTATTGACTTCCAATTTCTCTGAACTCAGACTTACGAGTATCATTTATTTTTATTTAAACTGTTTTAGGTGTACCTTTCTTTCGGTAACACAGACACTCATTTTTATCTTTTGAGCTTTTAAGGCAACTAAACGCTGCATGTGTGGTTACTTGGTTACTTGGTTCAATCTTTTCTATAATTCATTTGACTTGGCATGGTGGGAAGTCTTGAATTCATTAAAGAACCCCAAGTGCGCTGGGTGTAATAAGTTCTGCAATGAAGTACCTGGCCGAATTGAAAAAATTGAAACTGAAGGTAAAGCAAGGAACTACAGTAATAAGCTTCAATGCGCAATCGTTTTTCATGATTTTTGTGTGGAAAATGTCGACGCTATCAATGTAAAAGAAACTCGATGTTGAAAACGAAAACGATCTCAAATCAACCTTTGATGATCCGTCAGTCAATATAGGACTTAAGTTTGAAATAGATAAATCAAATTATGAAAGGATTGAATTTCCAATTCAGAGAACCGTATCAACGCACAAATACTGCTGTATTTGTTCTGACACAAAAAATGTTACCGTTATTCCAGAATAAGTTTGTTTGCAATGTTTCTTAAGGATGAGAATCCATATGCTAGCAGGTAATCGGTGTTTTCAAAGTCATTTATTTAAAAATCGGTTTAATGAGGAAAACCTTAGCCTCTTAAGGGTAAATTCTAATCCATCAAATCTTGTCGCGTCGGAGTTGATAAAAATAATGGAGAATTTCTTTATTAATTGTGATTCTACACTTTATGATAAAATTGGAAATTTTGTCTTTCCGGAAAAACAGCTTCTTGTCTTTACAGACTTAACATGGGAGAATATTATACAATCAACAGACATTTTGTCTTTAATACGAAGCTGGTAGACCTGTGCAGTGGCTTAAGCGCTCGTCAAATTCTTTTTTAAACATCGCTTAGGTAATTCAAATAAAATGGTTGCTTCCATTCTTCAAATGAAATACGAAAAGCTTGTTCCTGAATATTCAACAGCAGTAATCAAATTGTTTGAAGAAGATGTGTTGCCTTATCGCTTTGGAAAACAGCTTTCGTCAGAGATGACCTTATAAAAGACCACAGAACTGAAATTTCTATGACTCTGCTTGAGCCTCATAAACATTTATTTCAAATCTCTGATGGAAGACATGCACGCCACCAAAGAAGTTCAAACAATGAGTTTCAAAGAAAGTGCTGTTCAGGTCAGAAGAAAATTTTACTTTTTAAGCCTTTCACAATTGCATAAGAGGCGGGTACGTGGTGGATATATCAGGAGCATACGCTGCGAAAGTAAATGATGCAGATATTTTAAGAACTGTTTTACAGGATCCGAACGGCTTGTACAAGTTGTTGAAAGAAGAAATTACAGAAAACGATTATGTGGTTCTCGATCCCGGCTTTCGAGATGTGATAGCTGAGTTAGAGCTAAAAAAAATCAGCGCATTAATGCCTGCTTAGAAAGGGCAACACAAGCAATTGACAACAAAAGAATTCAGCGAGTCCCATTATGTACGAAAAATTCAGTGGGCAGCTAAATCTGTCCATGGAAAACTGAAAGAAAAATATCGAATTTTAGACTACAAATTGGGCAACAAATTGCTTCGAAATATTGGAACCTACTTCGGAATTACAGCATTCTTGAATAATCAATTCGGGAAAAGGTTACAGGCTGATGTCGAATTTTTAAGTGAGATCATAGAAGAAATGAAAATCAGAAGAGATTTTCAGAACAATTTGGCTATTGAGGCAGAAGCAAAACTTTGCTTTTGAAAAAGACTTGTCCTTTGAAGTATCTCTTTAGAAGACATATTAGACATTCCAGAAATGACTGAGAGACTTAAAAATTATGTTCACTGGAACATATAAATTATCACAGGCAGTATCATGATTATCTGAAATTATTGATGGAGATGGTCAGATCAAGTTAAAGAATCAAGTTAAAGAACAATCTAATCTATTGAAATTGCAAGTTAAATCTCGTCACATTTTTGGCTGCTGTGCACATATTGCAGCTATAGTATACTACCTGGCACATGCAAGGTACGTGTCTAAAATTACGAAGCCACCTGAAAGTCTTAGCAAAATGTTTCAGCAGGAAAGCATTTCGCCTCTAATTGAGCACGACAGTGATAAAGATTGATTTGGCCTGACAAAAACCCGGTTTGTGAGTATTGTTCTGCCACTAATGTTTGGGTCAGTTTATATTTCGAGTCTCAAGAATAAATTCTCCTTATGTTACAATTGTTACATAATATTTTCTAAAATCTAAAAAGTTCATAAGATGCATCTTGAAATCTCTAAGAGCAATTTAATTCAAGATTAAATGCATTGATTCATATTTTAGATTGAATAATTTGTTGGATTGTTTGCGTTTTCGAAGTTGTCTCGATATGTTTTTAACTACTGTTGAGAGAATAAGCTTTCTTTGAACATTTTGAAGTGTGCAGTGCGATGATTGACGTGGGAGTTAAGTTTAACGCTCACTTCCGTTTTAAGGAACATATTACTGTTTTTGTGAAACTGCGAATAAAAAAATAGGCTTCCTTTTCCGATATTGTAAAAGATTTAAAAACACAGAGACAATTGAACTGACGCATCGTAGAACGAAATATAGAATATTTCTTCAGAAGTGTGAGGGGGCTCAGACGCTAGGGTTTAAATGAAGTTCGGGGGCCCTCCCACTTCTCAAGAAATATTTTATATCCCGTTTTACGTTGCGCCGGTTCAATAATTGCTCTATACAATGGTATTGTGCGCGCGAAATTAGAATCTGCAGCAACAATTTGGAAACCGAACTACGTATGTCATATTAATGCTCATTGATCATCCTTTTATATTAAAATCTCAAACATAAATTTATTATATAACTCAGCAGTGTACGGAATATGCTTAGGAATAAACGATTTTTGTTTAAATCACAGGTATAGTGAATTCTGTAATTGGAAATTGCTGTGGGGATTCAATAAACTGAAATTAAAATAAAAATTTTTAACACAAGAGAGATTCACCGAACTGTTTTTGTGACCTCTCGTAAAGTTTGGGAAATCAAAAATATAAGTTTTAAATTTCTAATTACCGTGTTCATGTTTTTTAATTTCATATCTCTCTCCCATAATGTCCACTGTCCTAATTTGATGAGCTACCGATTGTGGATACATTGCTTCTGTAAGAAGAAATAACATTTTGCAAATAACATATTTAATCAAGCATTTAATGAAGACTGAGACTAATATTTATTCAAGGCATTTTTGCAAAGAATTCAAGAAATTCTTATACTTAAAAGCATTCATGGAATTCAAGGAATTCATAGAATTCGCTGGACGTAAGAAATTCAAGGAATTCATGGAATTGACGGAATTAATTAAACTAAGAGAATTCACGAAATTCATGAAATTCATGGAATTTATGGAATTCACGGTATTTATGGAATTAAATGATTTTATGGAATTCGTAGAATTCAAGAAATTCATCTTATTTAAGGAATTGACGCAATAAGTAAAATTGAATGAATTCAGGGAATTCACAGAATTCATGGAGATCATAGAATTGAAGCGATTCTTGAAATTCAAGGAATTTTTTAATTCAAAGCATTCGTGGAACACAAAGAATTGGTGAACGTCTTGAAATTCGATGAATTATAGAAATTCAAAGGATTCAAGGGATTCTTGGAGTTAAAAGAATGCGTAAAAGTCGTGAAATTCGTGGAAGTCGTGGAATTCTTGGAATTCAATAAATTTTCGAAACTCTTTGTATTCTTTGAATTCAATTAATTTTCAAAATTCTTTGTATTCTTTGAATTCAAGAAATTCATGGAGTTCTTGGAATTCCAGGAATTTTTTTAATTCGAAGAATTCATGGAACTCAAGGAATTGGTGAAAGTCTTGGCATTCGAGTAATAAGTGAAATCAAAGGATTCAAGGAATCGTTGGGATTCTTCGTATTCTTGGAATTCAATCAATTGTGGAATTCAAAGAGTTCTTGGAACTCAAGGAATTCTTGGAGTTAAAACAATGCTTGGAATTTAGGCAATTCTTAGAATTCAAAGAGTTCTTGGAATTCAAGAAACTTTAGAAATTCAAGGAATCCATGGAATTCATGGAATGCTTGGAATTCGTGGAAAGCGTAGAATTCGTGGAATGCGTAGAATTCGTGGAATTCGCTAAAGTCGTGGTATTCAAGGTATCCGTAGAATTTGTGGAATTCATTTAATGCAAGGAATTCTTGAAATTTAAACAATTCTTGGAATTCAAGCAATTGTGGAATTCAATGAGTTCTCGGAACTCAAAAAATTCTTGGAATTCAAGCAATTCTTGCAATTCAAGCAATTGTGGAATTAAGTGAGTTCTCGGAACTCAAGGAATTTTTGGAATTCTTGGAATTGAATGATTTCTTGTGATTAAAAGACTTCATGGAATTCAAAGAATTCGTGACAGCCGTGGAAATCAAGTTAATCGTGGAATTCGAGGAAACCATAGAATGTACGAAATTCGAGGAACCCATAGAAATTAAGAAATACATGTTATTCGAGGAATGCATGTAATTCGTATAATTCGCGGAATTGAATTCCATTAATTCCGTAAATTTAATGATTTCCGTTAATTTGGTAAATTTCATAAATTCCATAAACGATAAGTTTGTACGTCGTTTGTACTGTTTGTGCATCCTATATTTTTGTTTTGTAGCCTCTTAGTTTGCCAGCTAGGGGCAAATATATAGTTCGCGTCGTTCCCCAGAAATAAGAAGTTTTCAATTTTTATATTTTCTAAAGTTTGTATGCTGTTTATACTGTTTAGATACTTAATATTTCGTTTGTACCCTCTTGGCCTTTTTAGATTAAATTCTTAAAGCACATAATCAATCACTCTAGTGCTCTCAAAGAAACAGGTCCAAAGATTCTCTACGTAAAAAAATAAACAACATTAAAATTTGCAGCTGATGATGCGTAAAAGACTGATTTATGTTGAGGAACTGCTCTCGAGAATATGCTCAGAATTTAAACTCGATCAGAGCATTCAAGAGAATTTAAACTATTCAATGTTTAAACAACTATATGTCACAATTACTACGTAAATGTTGACAAAAACATTCTAAAGTAAAATAAAGATATACTTTTTTTAATTCCAGAGTTGTTACATATCAGGTAATTTCATTTTGTTAGAAAATTATCTTACTAACTGAAAATTTAAGTATTTTTTAGTAGTTTTTTAAATAAAAATTTCATCTTTTTCGTTAAAAAATCTTTTGTTTGTAAAAAATTTAGCTTTTCTATGTTTTTTTCATTGAAAATACAACTTTTGGTTCAAAAATCCCAATATCTGGTCAAAATGTACATTTTCAGTTGAAAATTCATCAACATGATTAAAAATTAATTTCTTATTCTGCAAATTCGTTTCTTGTTAGTTAAAAATAATTTAATTTAAACTAAAGCTGTAACTATTTTATTTCGTTTCGAAAATTTATTGTTTTAGTTGAAAATTATTTAATTTTGCTGCAAACTAATATTTTTGTGTAAAATTTACTTTTCTCATTGCAAATTGTGAACTATTCTGGTTTTTGTTCGTAAATTATCTTTTTCAGTAGAAAATTTGTATATTTCATTGAATCTGTATCTTTTTTGGTAAAAAATTCATCTTTTGGGTTTAAAATTGAAAATATTTTGTTGAAAATTCTTTTTTTTTGTTTGAGCATTTATTTTTCTAATATTTTAAACATTCTAATTTTGGCTAAAAATTTACCTTTTTTATTTTAAAATTCTATTTAAGTGCAGACAGATTCTCCACATAAAAAGAAAACAATACATTTTTCAGCTCAGAGTTATATTCAGGAATCCCAAAAATCAACCGCTAGTGCTCTTAAAGAAACAAGTCCAAAGATTCTCCACGTAAAAAAATAAAATAAAGTAAAATTTTCAGCTGATGATGGTCACAAGACTGACCTTGAGAAAGGTTCGAAGATTCTCCATATAAAACAGCGAGATAATTTGCAAATGGAGAAGAGTCACAAAAATGATCATGTTGACAAAAGTCTAGTTAAAAAAATCCAAAAGAAATTTCCAACCCTAAAATAATATTAAAAAATACCAAAAAACAACCTAAAATACTTATTTGGGATTGTTTCATTAAGCTTTCTAGGAATAATATTTTAAATAATATAAAATAAATAATAATTTATATAGGTAGCCGAATTTTCAATAATTATATTATATTCGCATTCTCTGACCTGAAATGTCTTGTAAAACATTTTGGTATCTGCCATTTTGTTCTCCGCCATTTTGACACACAAAAATTAGCAAAAAGAAAATTTGATGCATGCATATATCGGGGAGATGACAAGAAATTTTTATTTGCCCCTAACTGGTCCACCAAGAGGGTAGAAACAAAAATATTGGATTAAAAAACAGCAGAAATGACGTAAGAATGTGTGTAAATTAAACAAATTAAACAAATTTTGTTAAATATAGTTTTTAATGATTTAAACATTTAATAGACATTTACATGTGCTTTTTTATAAAGGAGATGTTGAACAATTAAGTTTTTTGAACAACTATCATTCTGGCAAACCATTTTTTTTTCTTACAACTACTTTATGAATAGTTTATTGTTCAAATCGATTTCGTTGCGATTAGAAAATAATAATTAATAAAAAACATAATATCAGTGATTCGTAAACACTGGGGTTTTCTCTATATTTCCGATTAGGAGAAGCAAGTGATTTTTATTGTTTGAACAATTGCAAACGAGGCTACGGCCTCGAGTGAAAACTGTATTTTTTTCAAAAATAGCACACGTTACATGAATTGAGTCAATTATTCGATAAAATAATATTATTTTATCGTTTAGAAGAAAAAAAAAATGTAACAAAACAAAAATTTGTTAAAAAAATTGCCAAATATCTCAAACGAAATCTTTTTACTCTTAATATTTGTTAATTGTTCCAATCCCCGCAGTGGGGCGCTCTGGCCAATCACAGGCATCGCAGATTGTATGCATAAGAACAACATAACCTGATACCTCAGTTTCGTAAAAGCATTAAAGATATAATCTTTTTATTTGTTCATTACCTATTTAGACTGTTAAAAAATTTGATTTTGTTTTAAAATCTAAAGTTTTTTAAAAATACAAATTTTAATTAATAAATGTTTAATCTTGTAAATTCAGTAATTTCAAATACATTTCAATGGCTCTTTTTAGGAGACAGTTTAGTTTTTTATTTGTGCAAAGCTTGATAAACCTACATTTTTAATTTCAAGGTACTAAAAGTATACCATAACTTTAAAGTAATAAAAGAGATAAGGCTTTATGCAGTAGATTATCATATTAGCAAATATTAGCATCTCAGGTTTGACAATCGACGTGGCCATTGACTAAAAAATCCGCGTAATAATGAATTTAAAATGGATTTGCGAGTAATTAAATTAAACAAATATATTAAGATTTAATATTCTCTAATATGTTTAAATAATAATTGATTAGGTGCGCACACATTATGGTTTAGTGGCAGATATGTTTGCATACAAGGTTTAGAACTCGACGTGGCAATTCCCTTGAAATTTACATGGTGATGTATTTAAATTGTATTAATGAAAAGAAATTGAATAAATATTTAGGGATTTAATATTCTTTCAATAATAATTGATTAGGCAAGCGCACTTTATAGTCTAGTGTAACATATGTAACATAGCATGCATGCTAAAAAGGTCGACGTAGGCATCCTTTCAAAAATAAATTATTATTCAGAAGATGTACAAAAGACGTAACAATGATAACATATGTTAGCACTGGTTTAAAAAAAAAAATAAAATTAGAACATAGTCGACCTCTCGATGCCAGATATTTAAATATATGATTAATTTACTATCATTATATTGCATTCTACTTACGAACGATTTTGAGAAACGTAAAAGCAAAGAGTAGCACATACAGTATCAAATTTTCCATTTTGATGCAGCCAAAAAACTAATTGGTAGAAAATTGACGAAATCGCAGTGAATATGAAGTATATTTTTTTTAACTTGTTTACATATGCCGTAGAGATTTTCTTATTATTGACGAAAATGACTACATGGAATTAGGCGTCCGAAGTAAAAAGATATCACAGTGACACTATCGCTTCGCTCGTGTTTTCCATTGCCAAGTTCTCAATGTGATCAAACAATTTTTACTTTAAGAATTTAAACAAATTTGCTTGCCCAAATTAATACACAATGAAATGAAAGAATGCTACTTTTATTCAAGTTGGATCTTTAAGAATATTAGTAAAATAATATCTCTTAGGATTAATTTAATTTTGATTACTTTTTTTTATGTTATGTAAGCCACGTCTTTACATATACTAAGAATTTCTTAGGTGCACAATTGTTGTCGATCTACTTATTTTCGTATCTCGATTTGTTTTAATTTTTTAAATTTTTTATCATAAATGGTGGTTAACGAACTAGATTTTTATTTTTGGTCCCTCCAAAAGTTTGCCAAAGCACAATCCAAGCTGAGTAGTCTTTCGAAAGTTATCAGGTATACAGACAACCACAACAACAACGAAAACGGCGACGTCGCCAGACAAACCTACAGACACGGCTGCAAAAACTTGTTTTTCTTCGTCCTAGGACCTCAGAACGTCGGCATGAGAATGTAAAAAAGATTGAAATTCTGCTATTTTGAAACTTAAAAATTTGCATTACTCGTTTTGCCAATTAAATGAAGTAAAAATAGAATTGTCGGTATTATAAATGTTCGTCAAGTAAAATTCGGATAGCTTTGACACCTTAATTTTCGCCTATATAAAAGGAATGGTTGCAAATTAATTATATATGTAATATAAATTTTTATCAAAAAGATTTTTTAAAATAAAAAACAAATTTTCATTAAAATTGTTCAAGTGTTATACTTAAAGTAGAAGGTAACCAACAAAAATGTACAGACACCAAAAATACATTGCAAATTTTTTTTCACTAGTTTGCTATAGTTTGTTAAATTAGGACTGATTCAGATAATGCATTATTGGATTTTTTTAATTTATGCAAACTCCAATCTTACAAAAAACAAAAACTAGATCAAGTGACCAAGGATCGCAACCTTTTATGTTGGCCCGAAGTTTGAAGGCTTTCTCAAGTTATCTTTTAACTGTTTTTTAAAAATTAGTATAAGTAAAAATATTTATTTGGAAAGGAGCTACAGCTGATCTCCGGGAGCTCCTCTCAAAAAAGTCGTTTTGCGGTGACC
>JAAAKG020139341.1:0-12387 GCA_010014905.2 Druon quercuslanigerum
TAAAAATATTTAATAGCGACATGTTCCTGACATTTTCAATATTTACATGTGAAACTACAAAATTGTTAAATTTAAAACTCGAAACCTCGCAAAACTAATGGAAAACTTAATTATTTAACAAACTAAAAACTATATTTTTGCATGAAAATTATAAAATTTAAAAAAATAATAAATATATGATTAATAAGTATCATATCATATAGCATCAAGTAACATTAAAAACAACTAGATAAACTTAGTCACTAAAAAATGTGATTTCTGTAAATAAAAATCACTGTAATTTTTACCGTTCTAAATTGTAGAATTTTAAATATTGTTATAAATATTGTAAAACTTTCAAGTAAAAGTATTATAAACAATTCGAAAGTTGGAAGCTGTCTAATTGGAAACTTTCAAAACTTGGAAAACGTGTGAATTATGAAAAATATCAAGCATTTATTTTTTCATGTAGGAAAGAAAAAACATATGCTTTAAAGAAATGTAATATATTTAAATAATATTAAATGATTTTCAATTTTTTCTGCCATTAAAGAAATTATTTAAAGAATTGGATAAACTAAGGTCATTGGAAATCCATTCACGACATAAAAAAGACAGCAAAAAAATAAAATTTGGCTAATAAATCATTTTTATTGGTTTAAAATCGTTCTCATAATGAGGAATATTTTCTCTTTTAAAAAATACTAGGAATAATTTAAAGTTTTATATCAATCTTACATATTTTATTTCGAAATCCGTCTAATAAACTTTTATAAATTTTGTATTGGTAAGATGTAGAAATAAAATTTTACCAGTCCAAGCACTGTTGAGAACTGAGAATATTCAAAACTGCATTTTAAAATGCTTTAAATTAAAAATTGTACCCTCAAAAATGAAGACCTAAAACGTCCAATTTTAAATTAAAAGACTGTACAATTATTAAGCATTATAAGCTGAACGATTTCATGAAAAAAAAGTTTCCAAGTGAAATTAATATTTTTTTAAAGTTAAAATCGAACTTATTTTAAACTGCAATATATAATGTGATAAGAAAATTGTGATAGATCAAGTGCTTCGATAGTTTTTCTTCTAAAAATTTGTAACTCAAAGGACTCTATAAGTGGATGTAAAAGGAATAATGTTTGTTATGTGATTAATAACTTATTAGTATAATATCTAAAGAAAAAAGGGAACATTTTTTGAGAATAATGGAAAAATGTGAATTTCAAAAATGCAAAATACTGATTGGCTAAATTTCCCATTTATCGTGCAACATTTAAACTCTAAAAGCATTTTTCCTGAAATTTAGTAGATTATCGAGACAGCTAGGA
Source organism: Druon quercuslanigerum (assembly GCA_010014905.2). Classification (NCBI taxonomy): domain Eukaryota; kingdom Metazoa; phylum Arthropoda; class Insecta; order Hymenoptera; family Cynipidae; genus Druon; species Druon quercuslanigerum. Next base: position 1,311 of record JAAAKG020139341.1, read on the forward strand.
AATATTACTTTTTCTCCATTTTTTCTGCAAGAAAAGTAACTATCCTTACTATTTTATTTTAAAAATACTAGTATCAACAATCATACGCTAAGCATGCGTGTAATTGTTTACTTTGAGATATAAATATTTTTTAAATTGACTTGAATTTCTTTCTTAGAATTTTAAAGATCTTTAAAAATTAAAAAAAAATGCCTTAAAATCTTCCAAACTTAAAAAACAATAAAACAGCGTTTGAAATTTTCCCAGGAAGTACAATTTTTGTGATCTCTTTTAAGTTACTTTTGAATCTTTTTAATATTTCTAAATATCTCTGAGCTTACTCAAATGTGGTTTAAAATGTTATGACTGTTAACAAAACTTAAAAATTTTGCTTTAAAATTTTTGAAATTTTAGGAAATACTTTAGTAAAATTCAGGGAAATATTCCATGAATCTTAAAAACATTTTTTAAATCTCTGTTTCCATTTAGGCAATTAAGAACATGTTAAAATCTTTCACGTGCAAATTTATTACATATTATTATATTCGGCGGCTTTATGATAAACAATTCTTAATTCAAGCTCTGACTAATTCAAACGCATAAAATGAAAGCTTTTCAGAGTTTTCAAGTGAATAATTTTTAATTAAATGCGAAGAGTTCTAAATTGAAGAATCAATTAAGGAATTAAATTTTTCTAAATTATATCATTTTAAGCAATTTTAGGTTTAAAACATAAAAAATTTAACGATTATTTTCCTTTTAAGCACAGAACATTATTTAACTTAGAAGTTAACTTATTATAATATTAATTAGCTTTGAATTAGTAATATTGTTTAATTATTATCTGTAGATCTAAATGCAATCTGTTTACTTACACATTAAAATTATGTTACCATGTAATACTTAAAATCATAAAGTTCAAATCTAAATTTTGTCGAACAAGGAAAGAATAACGAAAAATAAAATTGTCGATTCACGAAAATTTCCGTATTATTAACTTCCTAGATCTAAATAATTAAAATATTATTTTAATAGTAAATAATTAATAAATAAAAAACAAATACTTAGTTACAATAAAAGTACTTTATTTATTATTTTACATTTTCTTATTTAAAACTATCTTGATTGTTTAGCATTTTATCATTCGTGAATGTCCCTATGCTTGAAAATTTTACAGTGTCAGATATTTTATAATGTTGATAATTTTATTCAAGGCGTTTTCTATTATAGGAAATTATAAATTGTCAACTACTTCTAATTTCGGGAATTAAATTTCTTAATTTTTCTTTTTCTGACTTCCTCATCTCTTCTGGTAGAAATTTAATCTTCTTGAACTAAAAATTAACTATCGCGTTGAAAAATTGTTTCCTTTTTGTTAAAAAAAAAAATTTTTAACTGAAAATTTAACTTTTTCATTTTTTGTTGAAAAATTATTTTCTCTAGTTGAACATACAACTGTTAGCCTAAAATTAATTTTTGTATGGTAAAGATACAACTATTTTTTCGAAAATTCGTCGTTTTGGTAGAACACTATTTTTTATTTAAAATAAAAATCTTTTTTGGTTAAAAATTCCACTACTTAGTTGAAAGTTGAACTAAATTGTGAAACTTGTATTCTTTTGGTCGAAGATTCATTACTTTAGTTCACAATTGATCTCTTGTTAAAAAATTCTCTATTTGGTTAAAAATTCGTTGTTTTTTTAAACAGTATTTTTTTAACTACAAATTTAGCATATCCCCATTTGGTTGAAAAATAATCTTTCTGGTATGAAAAATCATCTGTTTTGGTATAAATTTAATTTTCTTGGTCAGAAATGAAACGGCTTGATTAAAAAAATAATCTTTTTTGATCGAGGATTCAACTATTTTCTTAAAAATTCGTCTTTTTTGGTAGAATTGAACTGTTATTAACTATTCAATTTCTTCCCTTTAAATTTGTAAATTGTTTAATTTAAAACAGATTCTGAAACATCTTTTAAAATTAATTACTGTTCAGTTTTTATTACTGGAACTGTTGATGACCTGAAACATTTTTTGTCAAATAATATCAAATTTAACTTTTTTTAATTTTTAATTGCTCAAGTATTTTCCAAAATTAGTGTCATAAACTTAACGAAAAAATAGTTGAAATTCTTCTAAAAATGTATAAAATTATTCCAAACAAAAATTCAACGTCATTTCCCGATCCAGAGGCCACCCTTATTTCTGTTTATGATTCTGAAAAATTGATCGAAAAATTGTAATAAGAGGGTGAGAATTCACGGTTTTAGGTTCTGTAGGGGATTTTTCAATTATAATGGGGAAAATGGGGCATCAGATAAAGAAGGGGACGGATGTGAACCCTATCCCGTTCATTGAATGCAAGGCTATATCTGTACTTCGATGTAGCTCGGGTAGCATCGACCGAACGTAAACAATTCAAAACACTACAATAAAATTTTAGTCAAAATGTGTATATAATAAACAATAAAAATACAAAAAAAATTTATAATTAAAAGTTTAAACAACCATTTTTTGTTTGAAAGACGGCAAATTTCCCACCTATTCTACTCAAAGTAACTATCAAAACAAAGCTATATAGTACTCCACTCCAAAATAGTGAACAAAATTTGAATCTCTGACTGATGATCCGTATGAATTTAAAGAGTAGATGATCCGAAATGCAGGAAAACTGTAAAAATAGCTGAACATAAAATCCACGATCAACAACAAGCACAAATCCACTGCTGTCAACCGCACATGCTCGGTCGCCTCGGAGGCGTATTTTTAGGTTACGCTACTGACTATTGCTATCAGCCCCACTCAAATCCAGAGGTCTTCCCCTTCCCAAATATTTGAAGCTGATCCATCATGGGTACTCACTTGCCGATTATCTCGCACAGTTCATAAACATCGTCAAAGAGAACCTCGTCCTCTGCCATTGTGCTATTTTTTCGGAAAAGTAATCAAGGCTCCTGTGATAAAACTGCTAGACTGACGTCGTCACTTTGATGTGACGACAGTCCGCCTCGCCCCTAGTAGCACTCGCTGACAACACGCACTCTACACATTTGATTTTACACACTTTACACTGACTGTCGCACTGATATTGTCACTGACACTGAAGACGGCGAATTGACACTTGACGAATGCAATAATAAGGAGAAATTGTGGATTTCTGAAGACATGGGATCGTGTGTTAGTCGAACGCCATCGGCTGCTCCCGGGCTTAGCGCCGGTGAGCGAAGTCATGCACGTACGAAGGGTGGCTAATTGCTGATTATTTGACTGCACTGATGAAACTGTGATAATGACCACAAGACCGGTTTCAAATCGGCCTCGTGGTATTTGGCAAAGATTGTCTGTGGGTCGTGCGCTGTCCCACGGTGCCCACGGTATAGTAAACCGACACGAGCGCAGATCAAAGCGCGATTCAGACCTGTCAAAGGCCAGGGAGCAGAGAAAACGCGGCGAGCGACTGCGCCGAGTCGCAGTCGACCGGTGGGGCGGGCGTGGCGCTGCGATTCTACCTATTCATAAACCCAAGATATTTTTTCTTTATTTTTTATTTTTTTGGGAAATATTATCCTCTGGGTGGTCGTTTCGATGAAAAAAAAGTTACCGTTTTTTCCCAGTTCACACACATTTTTCAGGGTCATTGAAATTTAAAAATTCGAACTTTTAGAGCTGGTAACTTTTTCATTTAAATTAATAAAATCTGAACTGAAAATTAAAACACTCGTGTGGAACTATTTTGAATTTTAAACTGTTACGGGGTATCTAGTGATCCGGAAATTTAAAATTCCCGGGGTTTTCCCCGAACACATTTTTTTCCAGTGACCAATTTAAGGATTTCTTTTTACAATTTTTCGAAAATCAATGTATTGAAATATCAATTTTATAATAATATACATAGTCATTACTAGGGTAGTCCAAATTTGTACCTGTAAACATTCAACTTTCAAATATTGGTGACTAATACCCCCCCCCCCTCTAATTTTGTTCGTTTTCCAGAAAAATAAATTCCCTTTTTTAGAATCAGTCCACCCTTACTCGCGTCCCCTGTCTTATGAAATTAAAATGAAACTATTTCAAATTCCCGATTTTTCCCGATCAAGTTTTTCAATTTTCGCAGTCAGCTAAAGGTAACATATCCATATTTTCCGCAAAGCGGAAACATTTATTTTACTTCATTACATCCATTCTAAATATCCTTTACCACGACAGAGCCAAAAATTGCAAAAGAAATGAATTTTCAAAAAAAACGTGAATTTTTAACTACAATTATACATATTTAACAGTAATAATTAAATTGTAAACCAAAAAGATAATTTATAATCAATAACATTAATTTTTAAACAAAAAGATTGATTTTCTACCAAAAAATACAATTTTTTAACAAAATAATGAATTTTTACCGAAATTCTTTAATTTTCAATTAAAGAAGACAAATATTTGACTCAATGATTGAATCTTAAACTGAAAAAGAGCATTTTCAACAGATAATGAAATAGTTAATTTTCTGGTTCAAAAAATTAAATCTCACCCTAACTGATGAATTTTTAACCAAAACGATGAATCTTCCACCGAAACAGTTAAATTTCAAATAAGAACGATTATTTTTTAACTAAATCAATTAATCTTTAACTAAACTAGTTAAATTTTCAAACAACAAAAAATTACTAAAAAACATGAATTGCCAACCAAAACCAAAAAGAATTAATTTTTAACAAAAGAGTTTAACTTTCAATCTAGTATAATTTTGTTTAAACCATAAAATATGATTTTTCAACTGGCAAGATAAAAATTTGACTGGAATATTTAAATTTTTAACCGAAAAGAAGAATTTTGAACAAGAAGATTAACTTCCAAAAAGAGGTAATTTAAAAAAAATCAATTTTTTTACAAAATGCGTGAATTTTCAACGTAATATTCGAATTTTCAATTAAAACTGACAAATTTGCAACCAAATTGTTGATTTTTGAAATAGAAAAAAAAAATTTCAAACTAAAATGTAACAGTAAAATTTTTAGTTGGGGGAATTAATTTTTAAGTAAAATGATAAATCTTCAACTGGAATAGGTGAATTTTATACCTACCAAAAATATGAATTTTTAATCATAAAGATTAATTTTCTACAAAAAGAGACGATTTTTCCATAAAGCACAATGATTTTTTAACAAATAATTTAATTTTTAGAAAAAAAATCCATTTTTAACAAAAGAGTTGAACCTTCGACCCCAAGTAGTTGCGTTTTTAACTGAAAAAATACAAATTCGCAACGAACAGTGTAACAATTTGCTATTATAATTCAGGAAAAGTATCAAAAGTACTTGAAGTACTTCCTTTTTTTTTTAATTTTTAAATTGTGAGGAATTTCGTCTTGGAACAGGGATTTATTAAACTCCTTTCTTCTAAATGCGAATTATAATTTTTTTCCAACAATTACCGTTCCATGTCAAAAATTCCGTATTTCAAATGAAATAATATGAAATAATATATTTAATTTATTTATTTTTTTAAATTTCAATAAGAACATTTTATGGTGGCTATCCAAATTTGTTCGTTGGATTCTTACTTTCATTTTCAGGACTTCTGCACATTAAAATTGAGAAAATAATTGTTTCTGCATGTTTGGAATATCATCAATTCGAGAAACAAACTTAACTTAGCAAAACAAATTTCAGAGTGCAACAAATAGAAGTTTTTTTTCTCATAATGGAAAAAAGTAAACATTCTTTCTCTTTCAATGTATAGATAACTATTGACCAAATCAGCCGCAAAGAATGTTACATTCTTCAAAACATATGATAAGCTTTGTTTTTAATAATTAAAACGCTGCTCATTTATCGGGTTTTCACGACAAAATAGTTAAATTTTCTAAGTTAACTCAAGTGCATTAAATGATAGTTGCGCGTGAACAAAAAAAATGTTATTAATATTAAGTATTTCGAATTATATACGAAATTTCTTATTCTACGTTAAACTCTTTGGATGCATGAGAACAACTACTAACTAATGTCAAAAAAATAAGTACTCTTAAATAATCATCAATTGTAATTTAAGTAGAGTTAGCTGAGATTATCTGAAGAATCTAAATAAATAATTTCGTAATCAAATAAACACAGTGATATGCCCCGCGACTGTAGATCATGTAGAAGTCACTTTTTTAAAGTGACAAAAATTATGAAAATAATTAAAACTGGAATTTTACTGCTAACAGAAGTATTTTTCCGATTTTTAATATAAATTCCCGGTTATTTCCGGGGGTTTCCAAGGTTAACAAAATTCCCGGTCATTTCCAAGTCTTTCTCGGTTTTCCCTGAAAAAGCTTGGCTTAAAAGAAACACTTCTTATTCAATTTTTTGTAAGATAAAGTAAAAAGTTTAGTCACTTCTTAAGAAATATTCAAAGAATAATTTCCACTCAATTCATTTCATGTTTGACCCCCGAATATCCTTATATTTATACCCGGAAAATACCCCAAAAATGCTTAATAGCAGTTTTATGTCAAAGTAATGATAAAGACGGCATATAAAAAAATGTTAAACATCAATTATTTTTTTGATAATTTACCAATTTCCAAGTATTTTATAATTAATCTTGAATTTGAATTAATTTGATTTACTTTTAAATTGTTTTAACAATTACAATAATTTTCTTGTTTAATATGTTTAGCGATTAAAGACTTTTCAATTTTTCAAAATATTTTTCCCCTGTAATTTGTAAAAGGTTATTATATTTTGAAGTTAATGACAGAATTACCGGATATTGAGAGGAATATTTTTAAAAATTTGCAAATTATTTATTTAATTCTAATTTTTTTAAACCATTTTTTCCCTGGTGAATCTTAAAAAGTTATTACTTTCCAGGATTAATGATGGAATTAACAAACATTGCGAGTAATATTTTGTGTAACAATTTTTAAATTATTTAAATAATTTCAATTTTATTTAAACATTTATTTCCGCTCTAGATCTTAAAAAACTAATAATTTTTTAAATTAATATCGCTGTTAATTAATGATAAGAGTGATATTTGTTGCGAAAAAAAGTTTCAGGTCTTTTAAGCAATTAATAATCGTTCACTTGTACCTTTTCATACAAAAGGTGAAAAAAGACCTGATATTTTCAAATCTTGTACACTATGTCCCTTATTATTCAGTATTTTCTTATTACAGAACGTGCACTCTAATGTTTTAAACAATTGTCATATTTTAAACATTTTATTCAGATAAGATATTCGAAGAAGCTAAAAATTTGTCTCGATTTTTCTTCTAAAAAGGAACAAGCAATATTAATTCTTTAATTGCAAACTATATTTCACAAAAAATACGACACTTAGCATTCATTAACTGCGTCGATAATTTCATAAAATAATAATATCTTTTCACGATTTATAGGTGAAAGCATTATTTAAAAGAATGAACGTTTTTTTAATAATTGTCAAATATCTTCAAAAAACATGAGAATTGTTTAAATAATCACCAAATATGTTAAGCATGAAAAATTACACTTGAAATTTATTAACTTATCATTTTATCCCGCAAAATAAAACTTTTCAGAATAAAAGGGCAAAAAAATGGTTTAAACGATTGAAAATTATTTCGAAAATATTTTTAAGTTGTCATTTTTCGAACATGAATGATCTATGTTGAAAGAGTTCAAGAAAATACCGTCTCTAGCATGAATTTAGCATAAAGAATATACTTTGCATCTTTTATGAAAGTTTCCGGGAATATAGTACTAAACATTCTAAATTATAATTGGAGAACATACAATTTAAAAAATTTCTTTTTATACCATGGCTTCTTATTAGTTTTTGAAGAATAGTTATTGAATTTTAATAAGTGATGGCTGATTTGTAAAAGAAAAAATCTCTTAAAAGATATAAAAATCTTTTCAAATGACTTTGCAAGAACTCGCTTGAGATTCTTAAAAATCACTAAAACTCTTACAATTTTATCAAATCTATTGGAAATCCTTAAACATTTTTGAATTATTTTTGGTTTATTTTTGAACCCCTTAAAAAGAAACTTTAGGATCCCGCCAAGTCTCTAGTAATTACTTAAAATCCTTTGAATTTTTAAAAACCCTTAAAGTCTTTCATATTTTTTTAAACTCCCTTCTACTTCTTTGAAATCATTTAAAATATTTCAAAATTAACTAAAATAATTAAATTCTCTTGAAATTCATTAAATTTTCTCAGAATCCTTAAAATCTCTCGAAAATCTTAGAATTTTTTTAAATCCCGTGAAATCTCTTAAAATTTAATAAAATCTTTTTCAATAAATTTTCAATTACTCGCTTTACATTCCTGAAAATCACTATAACTGTCGTAAAATCTTATAAAATCTCTGGTAAGTCCTTAGAATTGTTGAATTGTTTCTAAATCCTTTAAAAATAAACCTAGTAATTCCTTTTTCATGTGCTTCTTCACCTTCATTTTAGTGTAACTTCTTTTAGGATTATCCTATAGACTATTATAATAGTCTATATTATATAGCCTATATATTATTATAATTATTATAGTTTTTTAGAAAGCTCTTTTTCTGTTCTTCAAGACTATCGTAACCATTTTTTTTCAGTATAAATTTCTTTGTTTGAAAATCAAAATTAAAATCAATTTTTCGAACATTCTTAAAAGTCATGTAGAATAAAAAGTGGGTCGGAAATAATTTCATGGTCAAAATAAGACTTTTACGCTCGAGGGAAACAAGTTGTTATTATATAATATACATACACACAAAAAATCATCTAAAGGTAGTTAATTATAAGCTTAAATATAATTTTTAAATATGGTTTTGTTCAAATTCAATTTTAAGTTTGATTTTAAAACAAAAAATCATAATAAAAAAATTTGTTAAGTTAAACTTCATGAAAAGAGCTTTCCAACAAACTATAATTGAAGTCCAGTCAAATCATTCTGAAAGAAGTTACACTAACGTGAAGATGAAAAAGCACCGGAAAAAGTGAAAATTTCAAGCCCCTATATATTGACACCCTTTTGATAAAAGGACCTATGGTTTGTTGATTAAATATGGGTTCATAACTTTGCCAAGTTTCAAACCGATAAAAAAAACAATAATTTTATGCTGAAACGCTTGACGTATTCTGTCCCATTTGTTTAAAAAATAAGTATATTTGAAGATTAATCAATTATTTTAAAAACTGGAAACAGTAGAGTTGTATGCTATATTTCTCCTGAACAAATAAGTAATGATTTATCAAATTTTAGCCATTTTTTAAATTGGTAAGAAGTAACAGAAAGAAAAATTTAATTACAAAACACTTTGGTTAAAATAATTACTCATCGTAAGTTTTAAACCTTTTTTATACAAAAAAATTATTTTTACATTAATAAAACATAACTGGTAATATTATTTAAATTCTTAAAATCATAAAAAACTATTTTTCTCCACACACCTAATTTTTGGCTCAAAAACTACCTTTCATTTTCCAGGTTAAAAAAACGTTGGTGGTCATTTCAATTTTTAAATTATTCAAGCCCTTTAAAACTGAAATTATATTTTGAAAACCCCTATTGAAATAAGAATTTATAAATTTACAAATCTAATTCTCAACAATGAAATTTTTCATTTGAATTTTGAAGAGTATCAAAGTAGAGGCTATAAATAATTAACCATTTTTATTCTAAAGTTTTCCAACAAAAAAAAATTTGATATGTAAAATTGCACAAAGAAGCGCTGAAAACTCTGAGTTTTTAAACCGTTAATTTAATTATTTAATCCATTAAGACTAGAAGGTGTTTATTGATTTTTTTTTTATTTTCCATTAAAGCTGGTTCAAAGTTAAACGCATTTATATTTTTATTTGTTTCTTAAAATTAAAAAAAATTAGTATATTATTTTAAAGGATTCAATTCATAATTATTCAAATTCCCTTGCTGTTTTTGGAACAACAGATATTAAAGTGTTAAAATGCCATAATTTCTAATTCAGCAAACTTTGAACGATTTCAATTTAATATCAATTAATTTTAAATAATTCCGTCAGAAAATTTTCAACACTTTTTAAGGCTTTAAATTCGAAATTATTTTTCAGAATCATAAGAGTCTCAATTGCAAAATTTGAAGAATTTAGTTTCTTTGTAAATATTGTAGACTTTAAAAGTAAAATTACTGAATTATTAAGCTTTTTAATTCAAAACTATCAAATTTTTAAAACTTGAATTAAAAATTTTTGAATTTGCAAAAATGTGATAAATCTATTCAAGGATTCAAATAACAATGGTTGAAGTTGACACATTATAGATTTAAAAAGATCTATTTAATTATTTTTCGAGCTAAAATAATTTAATTTTGAATGTTATGAATAAAAAAATCTTTAACTCTTGAGTCCATGATTTAAACTAAAAATAATAATCAGACATTTTTCAATGTGATCTATATTCTGAACAAGAGGTTACAATTTTTAAAAAAGGAAGCAAAAGTGAAAAAGCGATTTGCTTTTGATACTTATAAAAAAAAACTTTTTTACGTAATCTCTATGTTAATTTGAAGCGATTGTTATAACATCCGTTCGTTAGGTATTGTGACTATCCTTAAAATACGAAATATGAGAAAAAACGGTTTAAAATTTAGCTTTACCTGCTTTTTCGGTAATTTTCAAGAATTTGAAATGTGACTTGGCTCACATAACTTGTAAAGGATTGAAGAATAATAAAACGCAAACAATCGAAAATTTTACGAATGTGCTTTGATAAATTCTTTTAATTAATCATATGAAAGTTAAAAAGCTAAATTATCTATACAATGAGCCAGGATGAAGTCATTTTTTTTAAATATTGCAAAAGTAGTGCAAACTTCAGTGCTTTCTTGAAAATTATGTACAATCTAATATTATAAATAGTTTTTAATGTCCTTCGGATCATTTTGAAGATAAATTCCTATAAAATCGCCCCAACTTATCACCATCATTCTGAAAATGTTTGCTTGCATGTTGCAACATGATTAAAGTTGTGACAAAAATGTTTAGAAAATTGTTAATATTTTTCCTGATGAAAGAAATGTTTTTGCAAAATATATGAAATAGATTACTTTCTCTCTATAAGTGACCAAACTATACAATTGTTTATAAAATTTGTTTATAAAATTAACA